>VXCM01001988.1:99877-133186 GCA_014773175.1 Lucifuga dentata
GGGGGGGAGGTTAACGGGCTACATTCCTGCCTATTCAAACTGGATCACTCTGATCTGGATAGTTGAGTCCTGATTAGGGGTGTCGGGTGGATTTTGAGACAAAAGAAATGAATGTAAATCCAACGCAGGTTAGGAGAATGATCATGCCACCTACTTGCAAAGGTTTGGGAGCCAGAGATGTTATCAACACCGGGAGAGCTGCGGAGAGGTGAAATATAGGAAAATGGAGGATCAATCATTGCATGACAAAAAAAAGAAAAAACAAAAAGATTTTTCAACTTTTCAACTTGTTTTACCTGGCAGGAGTGGAGCTGGATGAGAGCCTGTTGCCAAAGATGGTGCTATACTGTGGAGGCCCAACAGGGGGAGCTGCAGACAAACATTCAATCCAGATAAACTCAGGATAAAATCAGGAATAATTTAAACTCAGTTGCTTTTATCTTGAGAGTAAAAACTTCACAGAGCTCAAACTGCTGATCTTTAGTCATCAAAGAACAAAAAACACAACAAGTTCCAATATTTTCTCTATGTTCCGCTGGATTATTAATCAAAGTGATCCAGGGCAGAAAATCAATCGATCAATCACATCCCTCCACAATGAGGCAGGACAGGCTGTAAGGAAGGTGGAAAAACAGCTGCTTTGGTTGAAAGCAACATAGAATGCAGCTGCTTTTAAACAGAGTGAGACCATATCAGCGAGGATCTACAACAGGAAACACAACCCCATAATTCATCTGCTAAAAGCCTTGGCATTTGGAGTAAGGATGTTATGCAACCTAGCTGAGCTGGCCGTGACAGTCTCTTTCACACACACACTCTGACTCTCTCTCTCTCGATGCAAACCACACTTTCCATAAATCCGATCGATATGAGCCCTGCATTACAAAATAAAAGCATGTACATTAAAAGCATATATGCCTGTACCTGTGGCTGATGTTGAATCAGAGAAGACGCTGTCCAGCTGAGACACTGCGGCGTACCTGTCCTGGGCATTGGAGCTGCTGACCGGTGCTGTCGTCATCGTCTGCTGCTGCTGCTGGGACACAGACTGAGGCAGAGGCTGATGCTGAGGATGGTTCAGACCTCCAAAGTCCACACTGAGAGACTTAGGAAAGGCTCTGAAGGGCCCTGTGGCCCCTGAGGCCGACACTGTACGACCTGAGAGGAAAAAGCCTGACTGTCAGTGCAAAGACAGCTGATGAGAGCTGACAGATTCCAATGCTGCATTCAGGTACATATTAAAAATTGGAACTTTCTGACCTGCAAGTTTCTTCACAAATATAATAAAACCAAATCCCCGTATTGAGTCTATTTATTATCTTGTTATAAAGTGCTAAAATAATGTTTGTCTAATATGCATTTTTACTTAATTAATGCAAAAATACAAATTAGATTATCTCATAAAACACAAATTAACAAGATAATATCAGCTCCAATCCAGATCAATACATGAGGCTTTATTTAATACTGAAATTATAATATAATTATCTGTTTATCATTTTGTCCACATCACTACAGTAGCAACAAATATATGACCCAAGTATAAGTAATTTTATCTTTTTATAGTGTTTTGTTATCTTGTTATATTATTTCTGCATCTCAAATGGCCTTCCTGGTTAAATAAAGGTTAAATAAAAAAATAAATAAAATCTGATATAAAATAACCCATACTCCACTGCACATTACATGCTACCTAATTGAATCATTTTCAAGCTGTGAGTCTCATAATTATATGCAGAATTAATTGTCACCATGGTTAGGCATTAACAAAAAAACAAAGGCAAAGCAGCAAGTACAGATTTCAATGCCATAACCCCATAATTACAATTGTGAGAGACAAACAAAAGCAGGAAATTGCATCTAACATCACTGCATTGCAAGCATCACACAAACATTACCCACAAAGCATGCTTTTATCAGCCAATAAACTGTTCGAACATGAAAAGTACTGTTTGTGGAATCTAATTGTAAGCCTGAGCAGCAGTTTGTAGAGGTTGTTTTCCTGCTGTGACAGCTGAGGAGGCAGAGACAGAGACCAGACTCGAATCCGGCAAAGATTATCTGAGCTGCAAGCACGCAAAAGCCAAGCGGGTTTACATGCGTGCCACATTTCTGAGATATGATCATAGTGTACAGCATGGAGATATGGCCTGTCTTTGCTAACATACAACACATTCTTGTTTGGAATGTTACTATCCGTTGTGCGATTACAGCTGTGCCCTACATACTTCTCAAGTGCTTCAACGCCAACGTGGTGCAAAATATCAGCGTCCCTCTGCTGATGGGGGCAGCAGCAGCAGCTACAGCCTAAATATAGCTTCACTTTAAACGTGTTCTTTTTTCCCCTCTCAGGGACAGTGCAAGCGCCTCTCCTTGACCCTTCAGATCTGGGCTTTCAGGTGGGAAACCTGACTGCTGAGGACAAATATCGACCCTGAATGCAGCGTGACGTGTCAGCTGCTGCTCTGTTTTATCTATGTCCTGTTGTCTGTGAAGGTTCTCAATCCTCCAGATCATTGGAGTTTCTTCAGGTACATATATTCTTCAGGCGACAACAGTGTACACCAGGGTTCCCCAACTAGTTTTCCCCAAGGCCAAATTATGTCAAGCATGCCCAGCCATCTTTTCCTCTCATTTGGTAATAACAACGGAAAACACTTTTCTAATTTTTATTTATTTTTAAACATAACCCTTTATAACTGGAGCACCGGGCCCAGCACTTCTGTTGTAGCATTTGCAGTGTTTTATAATCACCATTTCTTACTAAAATAGAGATATATGAATATTTACAGAAAGCTTAGATTCTCCCAAACAAAATGAGCCCAAGCGTGACATTTTATGACCACGCCAGCCCGAGATAACTGTAACTAAAGCACAAGATAGCCTCCAAGTTAAAACCTAGCTTCGTCGCTTCTCGATGATGTAACTTCTGAAGGCAGTCTAAATTTTTCAGTCCTCTCTGTGATAGTAGTAGTAGTCTTGGATAGTAGACTAGCAAAGGATTTGATTGATGGGTCAGTGGTCCTATCAGCTTTTATGTATCCACGGCAACAGGAATGCGTTCCCCGTGCATAATATGTGTGTAATATTCCACTGACAGACTGGAAACCGTGTGCTCATCCCTATGTAGCATTCACAATGTTTTATAATCGCCATTTCTCAATAAAACGGAGATATACAAATATCTATGGAAAGCTTAGCTTCTTCTGAACAAAATGAGCCCAAGCATTACATTTTATGACCACTCAATCCCAAGATAAGTGCAACTAAAGTACAAGCTTTTTTTCTTTCTTTGTTTTTTTTTTTTTGNTTTTTTTTTTTTTTGGAGAAGTCATCTGAGGGCCTGACAGATCGGACCAGCAGGCTGCATTTGGCCCGCAGGCCGCTAGTTGGGGATCCCTGGTGTATACATGTTAGACAGTAGAGATGGAAGATGAAGAGGAGTTACAGAAGCCATACCATCTCTGAAAAGAGCGAGCCCACCAGATCTGAAGAAGCTACTTGGATGTGTGGCGCTAACTGCTAGATGTGTTGTACGATAAAGAAACAATCACACGCATGCCAGGCACGGTCAGCACCAGCGCAGCCCAAAGAACAGCCAACTATTATGAATGATGCAGCATGGAGAAGCTTATTGATCCCAGCCATTCAACACGCACTCAAACGCATCAGTCGGTGCCGTGTCTTACCTAAAGTGAAGTGGTTTTTGAAAGTGCTACTGGCTAGGAGGTTGGTAAAGAGAGGACAAGTAGATAAGGAAGAGACAGAAGATAGAGAGAGGATAAATTATAACAAAAAGAGAAAACGACTGTTGTCATCCATGACCACAGCAGCCATTTTGTGTCGCTCATATTAAGCAGTAAATCTGCCGAATCGTCCTTCCAGGATGACGCTAAGAGCAAACAGCAATAAGTGGCTATCATCAGGAACCGCTCAAAGCACTCGGCGTTCTGCGCAGTCTGGACTCGCAGCAGGAGTAATGAACCGACAGAGAGAGAGAGTTGGGACAGACCTGAGGGCCGTGGGAGGGCGGGGAAGGCGGGGGCGTGGCTCTGAGCTCCCAGCGCTGACGTCAGGGAGCCCGGACGCTGTCTTTCAATCCCACAGAGCGCCGAGTCTGTTTTCAATTACAAATCAGAGTAGAATTAATCAGCAACACATTCAAATAATTGCATATTGAAATGAGAATATGATCAAATTGCCTATAAAACTGTATGAACATGTTACTATATGTATGATGATGATGATGATGATGATGATTGTAATAGTGGTTGTTATTACAGTAGTAGTTTGTGGTTATTGATATTTAATACAAACTCTCAGCTATGAAGGGCTCTGATCCAAAAATATACCGCTGATATTGATCCACACACACACACATACACACACACACACACACACACACACACACACACACTGATAAAAGACAAACTTGACCTTTTAGAGGGGGGTCTCTGAAGCTTTGGGAGCGTGAGGGCCGAGAGGTGAACACGTCTGTCCGCATGTCGGCCGGAGAGACTGCAGGAGTCCGATCCCATGACGGCAGCTGGGACTGAGACTGGAGGATATGAAGGAGAGAGAGAGAGAGAGAGAGAGAGAGAGAGACAAAGGCAGAACAAGTGAGTCTCTTTCATTCTTTCTCAATAATTCATCAGCTCTGGCTTTGAAGTTGAGGCTACCTGCCCTCGCTATTCTTCTCTACTCCTTTTTTCGGCACTCTCTCTCTCTCTCTCTCTCTCTGAATTACATGACTTTCNTTCTTCTCTACTCCTTTTTTCGGCACTCTCTCTCTCTCTCTCTCTCTCTCTGAATTACATGACTTTCTCTTCCTCTTTTCCTCTCACTTCTCTCCTGAATCAATGTCTCTAATTCTGCATTGACTTCTCTCACTTTATCTCCATCACCCAATCGGGCTGCAGCTTCTCACCAGTGGCCTCGTGGACCTGGCGTTGGGAGGCAGGTTATGGGAAGGGGCCTGATTGGCTAAGGGACCGTGGGAAGGGGGCACAGCCTGGACCCCCGGGCTCCAAGGACCCTCTACATCCCTCCGATTTTTACTTTTGGAGAAATGCCTAGAAGAAAAAGGACATTCAGACACAACATTTGTCTGATTTTGGAACAAAGCCATTTGACATCTTATATTGCACATTCTCACCATTTCTTCTTCTCATATTTGTCCTGCAGGAATTCTTTGAACTTCTGAGAGTCCTTCATGTCAGAGCAGCCATCAGTCTTTGGGTCAAACACACACAGCCAAGTCCTCCTGCCAACCTGAACACACACATTTTATCAGAGGATGCTGATGTCACACTTATATTTTCTCACCAGCGATCAACCTCCTGTGCAAGATTCTGTGACACAAGTACGCTACATGTTACTTCATATGAATCATGATGAAGATGATGATGATGATGATGATGAGAAACAGGATTATACACACCTCTAACTCTCCTTGTGTTACTTGACCAGTGAGTCTCTCTCTCTCCCTCCCTCTCTCTCTCTCACACACACACACACACACACACACACACACACACACACACACCCTAGCAACCTTGCCAATGGCAAATATATGAATCAACTCAGTCAACACTCAGTCTTGATAGCCACAGCCTGTAACACTTCACCCATTCTCTCTGTACGATATAAGCAAAGTGAAAGTGAAAAGTTGCCCACACACACACACACACACACACACACACATACACACATACACAGAGAGGAAGTGTTTTGGGCGGGACAGACAGTTCTGGCTTTTTGTTTCTTGGCACCGAGTTGATAGAGCGGTAGCATTCCTCCCACCGCAAAGACAAGCCAGACTGGAAGTACCAAGGAATATTTTATATTCCATATCATATCCATAAAGTGGATTGAGTATGAAACTGCTCTTGGACCAAAGACAGAGATGATTAAAATAAGCTGAAATGACCTTAAAGGACCATACCACCCATTTTGCATGTTTCAGCCTAATATGTTCAATTTTTATACACATAAGGTTACTGACAATCATTTCCCAAAGGATAAAACTGTATTTCAGCTTTCTTGATATTTTGCAAAATCTCTTAACCTTTCGAAATCATGTATTCAAGCGATGCAGCCACCTTAAAAATCAATGTTTCACCTGCTAATAGTTATGAAAAATTATGAAGTCACAGTCGTAAAATTTTTCAATAAATGCAGGTCTTCTTTTGGGACTATATTCCCCAGTGGAGACATACATTCACTNATTTTTCAATAAATGCAGGTCTTCTTTTGGGACTATATTCCCCAGTGGAGACATACATTCACTCCTTTTTTCACTGCTTTTTATTTCACTTAAACACTAAAATTACAAAACTTCGAAAAAACCTGAATATATGTGTTGTTCACAATGATGGATTACCTATCCCAAGAACATTTCAAGTATCAACAAGTTGATTTTAATAGCATACCAGAATGAACTGAAACCAATGGCGGTCTGGAAGGTAGGAAAAACAAATTTAATTCACAGTTCCAGTAGTATGCTTTGGGAAATGATTGTCAGTAACATTACGAGTATGAAAATTTAATATATTAGGCTCAAACATGCAAAATGGGTGGTATAGTCCTTTAAGGGACTTCTGAAGGGACTTTCAAGAGACAGGACCTAAGGAACTTTTATATTTTTAAAGTAAAAATATGACTGTCAGGCGTCATGGCCTGATGGCGATGTCACTCACCTCGTTGCCATGGTTTTGGAGAAACTCCACTTCCTGTTGGGAGAAGGTTGTCATGGAGATAGACTTGACTCTGTGGGGAGGATTGAGGCCTCTCCTGGGACACAGAAATGTGGAGAGAGAAAGTTGTGTAAATAGGACAGATGTGCGCTAGGGTCATTCCTCATTTGTTGTTCTATTAAATATGGAAACAGGACAGTTTCTTTACAAGAGGAGAGAGCAGGTGTTAAGTGAAACGAGGCAAAGGAAATAGGAGCCAGGTGCCTGTGAAATAAAACACATAATTGGTGTGAAATGAGTGCCACACAAACCCCTGCTTAATGTTTCTATTAACCCAAGGCTGATATATTCTTCATGCTAGGAAAAAAAAAAAAAAACAGAGAATAAACACAAAGTGGGACACAAACATGTGCAAGATTGCGCAATAACCTTTAAGTACTGAAACCGTCTTCCTGAGGAGTGTTGGGACCAGAGGCTTGACATGCAAAACAAAATGTGACACAAGCGCGCGCGCGCACACACACACACACACACGCACGTACACAAGAGCCTGGGGAGAAGGGTAAGTGTCAAACCTGCACATGACGAAATGAAACGTAACTCAGACCTGGAAAATGACCAACTAGCGGTTTGTGGCTATGAAGCTGCAGAAAGAAACGCATGAGAGAGAGAGAGAGAGAGAGAGAGAGAGAGAGAGAGAGAGAGAGACTGCGTAAATTAATTTGTGCGCACAACCTCGGTTGTTGCTGCGCAGCACCACTCCACCTCATCCCCTTGTTATGATGAAAAATGAAAACATACAGTAAATCGGTGTCTGGGTGGTGAGTGGTGCATTCAGGGCCTGGTACTTTTGCAGCGGTTTGGACCTCTTGTGTGGAAAACGTACAAACCGAGGGGGCAGCAGGTTACTCACAGCATTCCGGAGCACGACGTACACACGAAGCTGCCCACCGTGATGTCGGTGTAAGTCACCCCGGGTTGATTGCACTCGAAGCAGTGTTTGTTTACTCCGGACTGGGCCAGCTCCCGGACCTTACGGGCGCAGATCTCCTGGTTATCTCGGTGCTTGCGGTTCGACATGGTTCCTCCGGTGCCTGACAGGCTCTGTTAGCCGCTGAGCCTCCGCTGTCCTCCCCGCGGTCCCTCCGTTTACTACACGGAGCGCTTCACGCCCGCATTGTAGAAACGATTTTATGCGGCTTCACCCTGTGCAAGATGAGGGGGGAAACGTCAAGTTAGACAAAATTAACGTGAACCAAACCGGAAAATACCTCTTTGCCTTCAAAATAAAATGCTGTAGGTTAAAATATCAGCCACGTTTTTCATTATGATGCTGTTTACATTTATGCACTATTAAACCTATTGCCAATGTGAAAATAAAAGGAAGGACGCTTTTATGTAGAAGGTATACAGTTTTTTTCTCATATTTTCATTATATTTTGTGAGAGATTTATTCTGAAACACAACGGAAGTACAACTGCATAATCTGATGGTTCTGTGTCTTGGACAGACGCGTAGGGGATCTCCTGTCAGACACGAGGACCTGTCGAGCTGTCAAGTTTTTAACTCGTCGTTGCTCGGCGATTTCGTTGCTGTTTTAGCCCTCAGGAACGAAAAGCGTATTTTACTCTTTTAAAATAACTATCTTCAGTCGTCCGCTGCGCTCTCTGTGCGCTATTTACGCAGACACCCCCATTTTTGGCGCAGCGCTGCGCTCCTGACGCATCAGCAAGTTTTGGAAAGGGGACAGATTATTTTTAGAGTACTGAGCTACGGAGAGGAGAGCAATATTTGACAGGTTTTGCTCGGTCATGTAGAGTACTTGAAGTACTTAAAGTATTTGAAAAAAAAGTTAATTTAGATACTTTAACGTAGCATCCCTGCAGTACCATTAAAGAGAACACGGTTTTCCTGACGCCAGATTAAGGTAGCTTTGCACAACAAATCTTATCCTATATGAAAATAATATTCCTCAAGAGCCCATAATATCCTTTTATTTTTCATCGTAAGAAAACACTATGGAAGCAAAATAGGGTCATAAAGATCTGAATTTAAATCAACACTGAATTTAAAGCCACAAATTCAGATCTCAAAATTCAAGTTGTATATATTCAAAATGCAATATTCAGGTTGCTCATATTCAGTTTAAAAAAATTCAGATTGAAAAAATTCAGTTTGAAAAAATTCAGATTGAAAAAATTCAGTTTAAAAAAATTCAGATTGAAAAACGTTCTAGCCCTGCAAGCCTGCAATGAGTGCCTCTGAACAGCAGGGGGAGCTACACACAACCAACATAGATAGATAGATAGATAGATAGACGGATAGAAAGATAGATGTTTTTTTTAACAGAGGCAGAAATTTTGTGGAGAGTCAGACACAAAAGGTCGCAGAATCTCTATAATTACTCAACCACAGGCTTGTGTGTGTGTGTGTGTGTGTGTGTCAGTCTGCGGTGATGACAAAGCTGAGATTACTTATTTTCTGTTGCGTAAGCCTTTAAAATGGCTTGTTTTGGGCTTATGACACCTGTAAATGGATGAATTCTTCGCAATGGATGGGTTAGGCCGAGGCTGCTCCTCGACGAAAACAAAAGGTTGCCAGACTAGAATACACACCCATAAACAGTTAGTCTCTGCCTGCCTGTGAAGGTGAGAGAGAGAGAGAGAGAGAGAATGTTCCACAGGAATGACCTAAATTATGTGGTTATGATATCAAATATCAGAGTATTAAAATCCTTGTATAACTTCTTTAAAAAAAAAAGTTTAGGAATGATGTATGTTCAGCCCCACAACTTACCATGATGAGTAAGAAAGAACCCCGGAAGGAAACGGTGATGTGGGGGGTGGACCATGTGTGGGGANAAAGAGAGAGAGAGAGAGAGAGAGAGAGAGAGAGACTCACTCCGCACTTTTGGGAGAAGGCATCATTTTCCTGTGTTATATGGCAATATTTACCAGTATTTGTTCATTAATAAGGATATTTTTCTTTTCGTGAAAACTTCCGCTGCTGCGTTTCTCCCACCTTCATACGGACTAACGCGCTTTTTTTTTTTTTTGTCTCCAGGGACAAAATGGTAATGACAGAAGTATTATCTATCGCCTTCATTCATAGGGAGTAACAAGTCTTCTGCCTTGGATGTGTGTTAGAGGAAATCACATCAGTCGCTGCGTCCTTTACACACACACACACACACACACACACACACACACACACACACACACACACNACACACACACACACTCAACGCTGCAGGAATACAAATTATACCGCTGAAGGTCCGAAAAGAGCCACGAATTCCACTCAGGCTGCCTTGGTGGAGAAATAAACCAGAGGAGCTTTAGTTTTGCCGTCTTCTCCACCAGTATAACACTCCACAAACTCCACCTGTGTGTTTGATCTGTGTCCGAACTGAAGCATGACGGTGAAGCTGGACTTTGAGGAGTGTCTGAAAGACTCCCCCCGCTTCAGGTAAGATGTCAAACACTTCATCTGTGCTTCATTACTAACAGTGATGTAATAATTACACAATTAGCCAGAGACTGCCATAATTGATTACAAGTATATGGTCATGAAAGCAAAAATATAATTTCATTAATGATCCCGCGCATCAGTTTGATACTCTGGACTTTATATTAAGGATCTTTGACATG
The DNA here is from genome assembly GCA_014773175.1 of Lucifuga dentata. Classification (NCBI taxonomy): domain Eukaryota; kingdom Metazoa; phylum Chordata; class Actinopteri; order Ophidiiformes; family Bythitidae; genus Lucifuga; species Lucifuga dentata. The sequence goes on from VXCM01001988.1 coordinate 110,223, forward strand.
GTAAACAACTAAAATTTCCATTTCCATACCCATATTAGAGCCCCACACCTTCTGACTTCATATAACACAAAATAATATTGCCTGTGTAAAACGTGTCCTGTTTCAATGCTAAACAGCATCATCAGCCCCTCTGAAGAAGTAAGGGGATAATCAAGAATGAAACACTCCATGGAGGCCTGCAGGGCTGAAACACTTGACCCTGCAGCTGATATTTTCATTTATCATCAAATCAATGGAATCATACCAATACTATTTGAATCATAGTTCAAGTTAATCAATATCAGTTTGATAATTCAGTTTCTTCTGATGCATATATCACATACACTTCATCTGGTATTTCCATGCCAAGCCACTTTCTACTTCACTTAAACTTACCAAACCTGTTTATATGCCTCTACATTTTCTAAGTATGACCTCACTGTACAAACAGAAGTGTCACATGTATTTATGACCATTTTCTTTTCAACACAAGCTCAGCATTTGGTGAAATCAAAAGGGAAGTCAGTTTTGCAAGTGGCTCATGAAGGCGGTTTGACATTGCTGGGTGTGCCTGATAGTTTTTGGCACACTGCCTTGAAGAAAGTCACAGTGTCCTGAGTTTTTTATTCCAGCTGATTTGGCACATTTCATTGGCGTGTTCATTTTCTCTCGTCCTCTGTCTCCTTAGTGAATTTATGAGGTGGACGGCGGTGGAAAGTTTGAGTTGCAGCAGCTGCAGTGGCGAGGTCTCGTGTCAGGCTGAGGCTGAGGGGAGGATTGAGGGAAAGGGAGGGAAGGATGAGTGGAAAGACGAGGAGAGGGGACGCCAAGCCATCACACAGTCAATCAAGCAGATCGCTGAATGGACAGAAAAAGAAGCAGGAGAAAACAGGGGAGCAAACCAGAAAATAAGACACAGGAAATGCTCTACTGTATGTTATGCTGACAGATTGATTAAAAATCAGCTTAGGACTGAGTCAAAGTGCTGCCTCCTGTTGCTAGGTAACGGCAGAGTGGGCAGGGGTACAGGAAGTGAAGCGAGATGTGCTGAGGTGATCAACACAGGCAACAGGAAGTGTGTTTTCTGCAGGGAGAACCACAGCGGAAACTCACCTTCAGCTGTCTCTCTCATAGATTCACTCTCACACACACACACTCAGCATCTCAGCACTGTGTAATGAATAGGAAGCATCTCTCTCTAATGAAGCCTCCTGTGTGGCCTCCTTTTGGTCTTTTCTCCTCTTTCCTCTCCTTTCTGCTGTCCTGCTTGTCATGTAAAGTTTGGTTTTAAGGGGAAGTGAACGCAACATCCCTGCACTAACAAACAGAGACAAACAGTAACTGTCTGTGTGTCTCTGTTTGTGTCTCTCAGGCTTTTTGTCGCCTCCGTTTCCCCCCCCATATCTCTGTACTGTTGGTGGAAGGCAGCGGAAACCACATGCTTGAGCTGTTGGTAAAAGGAGAGACAAGACAGAGATACAAAAAAAAAAACGACCCATACACAAGACTTCTGAGACTCTTTTATACTCTAACACTCTAAAACACAACTTAACCTCTTCAGCCTCATCAAACACGATACGACCCCATAGCGTAAAATTTGCGATCTATTAGAAAACTGTATTAAATGATGCATCAGACATGTATAATTTTTAAGTTAATGCATAAAAATGCATTGGATTTGCATGTTTCACTCAATTTAAGCATGATATAGTGTCTCATAAGAACATACACAATATGATGTATATGTTGCATGTATGTGATATTGTGGAGTGTGGAAAAAAATGGTCTATGTAAAGTTGAAGCTTCTTAAAGGATCATACTGGTGGTTTTGCATGTTGGAGAACAGTGCAGGTTACGCTACTGGCAACCATTTTCCAAAGCATACAACTGGAGCGGTAAATATTAGAATTGTTTTTCCTCCCTTCCAGGCTGCTGTTTCAGTTCATACCTGTACGCTTTTAAAATCGATTTGTAGAAGCTTGAAACGAGCTTGAGAATAGTAATCCACTACAGCGAACATGATGTGTATTCATTTTTTCGGAAAAGTTACTTTATTTAACTGGTCCAACAAGGAAGAAAATGTATATCTCCACCAGAGAAGTTAGTCCCAGGCTATTATGAAGAAATTAAAAACAACCATCCCTCCTACATTCGGATGTTCATGCCATTGGGCGTGTCACCTGAACATTTTATTTTATTAATTTAGTAGGTTTGGAAAAATAACAGGAAAACTAAAATACAGTTTTATGTTTTGGAAATTGGTTGACAATAACATAACATGTATGTGGGAAGAATTTATTGGGCTTCAACATGCAAAATCACTGGTGTGGTCCTTTAATGGGAAATGTAAGGTGACACTGGGGTTTAAGTGTAATAATTGTGTGTTTCTGCGTATGTCTTTCAGATCCGAAATCGAAGCGGTCCAAAACAATGTAAGCGAATTGGAGACACGATTAGAAAAGGTGAGACCTGCACCGACAGACGCTTTTATCACAAAACAGTTCTCTCGTACACATACACACTTAGCGGAAGGTACTGGACGCACATGTCACATGCTGTGAAGGTGTAGTGAAGTGAGAGGTGGACGGTGGAGGCTGAGGGTTTTTTGGTTTTTCTTTACCTGACAGGAACTTTCCACAGGTGCTGCTTCCCCATCGCATTGTCCTTTAACAACGAGAACTACAGTTTGTTCTGCTTTGGTCAGATAACATTTGTCCTTTTTTGTGTGTGTGTGTGTGTGTGTGTGTGTGTTTGCGTCTTTGCTGATGTGAACNCATTTGTCCTTTTTTGTGTGTGTGTGTGTGTGTGTGTGTGTGTTTGCGTCTTTGCTGATGTGAACGTTACAGTTCAGATCTCGTGGTGTGTTTCTGTTCCCTGACGATAGTGAAGAGACTGGGCACGAATCAGATTTCCAGGCTTTTCCATGATATGCTCCGTTTTGTAAAGAATATATCCAGAGCTGGAGAGGATGGATGGATGGATGGATGGATGGATGGATGGATGGATGGATATAATAAGAAATGGAAATACAAGTCCTAAGCATTTAACTTACCATGAAACAGCCTCATGTTGTGCATGTGACAGCAGGTAGAGGTTGTGATTGCAGAAAACTGGAGCAACAGGGTTTAAACCCCTCAGGTGACTTTGACATGCACTGCTGAAGTGCTCTTGTGCAAAAAAAAAAAAAAAAAAANAAAAAAAAAAAAAAAAAAGACGTTACTGTAGTCAAATATAAATAATACAGTAAAAAACTAAAAATGTTATTTAATAATAAAGCATAAAAGAAAAATGACCAAAAAAATGTGAAAATAACAGTAAATAGTAAATAATAAAAGTGCTGGACAACTCTGAGAATAATAGATTACTTTCAAAGTAATAGATTATTTCTGAGGATTAGTGGCTGCACTTTCCATTATCTTTAGTAATAATCTGATTACTTCCCCTCTACTTATTTTACAATTCTGCACCTACATAGTAAATAGTAGGTGTATTTAGGAGTAACAGATTACTTTGGGGAAAACAGATTACTCCAAGAATGTCTGCAGCTTGGTGGGAATCTTTACTTTCATATAAAAAATTAAAAGGGAAAATAAGAAGCCTGAAAAACAGACACACAGCCTGAAAAATATTGACAACATGCGCACATTAACGTATGTGTGCCTGTGCACGCATAGGTATGAGTGTGTGTGCGTGTGAATGTGTTTTCTCTTGTCGCCTCACAGAAAAAAGCTCCAGGGTTTGAATCGATTATGATGCTTAACTTCTCTTCTTTTTCTATTTCTAAACATGTATCATGACTGTAGTGGCAGCAGTTATGACGACGCCATGACATGTCCTAATCAATAAAACGTGTGTAATATTATGCAATAGAGAGAGATTTCCTCCTCCTATGGCTTTAGATTAGTTTATATATATACTTACTGCCTGCATGGTGCCTTCGTGGACTCCTCATTAACTCAGAACATGTTAATGAACTGATGATGTGGCAGAAGCTGGAGGATGTAATCAGGAGACATATGCAATTACACTCCTTTGACATAATGTCTCGCTGCAGCTGTTTCATAGCTTTAATGTGCAGCACCTGGAATAACTCCTCATTATGTTTGATTAATCACAGCCATTAAGCAGGCTGAATGTGTGTGTTTTTGTGTTGTCCAGCTCATGAAACAATGCCAGGCCATGCTGGAAGCGGGCAAAGCCTACTGCCAGAGCAGCAAGAGCTTTGTCAACGGCCTGAAGGAGCTGGGACACCACTGCTCCGGGGACACTTTAATGGAGGTGAAATGACATTCCGGCCATCATGGAGTTTTTATACACACACAGTATCTCTAAAGTCTGCACCAAATGCTTTTCTATAACAATTTAAGTACATTTAAATAGGTGCAAATTATGTTTGGATTATAATCAAAATGTGGTTTACAATTTGCTTTAAAGTTCAATTTGTGCCCGTAAGATATTTGTTTAAAAGATAACACCAGTATTTACATTTACTACAACTCATATACCTATATTTTTCGACTTCTTAATGCATTTTCCTACTTTCCAGGCAGCCCTTAGCTTCTGTTACAGTATGCAAATCAACTAGCAAGCTCTTAAAACTAGTTTGAGATGTTGGATACATCATAGTTTACATCAAGTCTGTTTATTTCATCAAAATCTCAATTTAAGAAGTAATGCAGTGAAGAATTTTCACATAAAGCTGCAAAACCATTAGTTTGACTAGAATTATTATAATTATTATAAGTTTTCAAGAGTGTGCTAAAAGTTTTTTTGTTTTTTTTTTTGGATCATACGGAAAATGAAACTAACAGCTGACTGGAAAGTTGGAAAAAAAATACGCTGAATATTAAAAACTGTAATTTTTGCAGTATCACACTCTTTACTCACTGCTTGTGTTTTGGCTTTTAATGCATGCATCTTTAACATGAATGAGCATCATATGGGATTGAATGGATTGACTTGGCAGGGATCATGCTCTGCACTCTAGCTATTGCATGGTGAAATGCAGACCACCTTAAGCTGTCTGTCCTGCAGGAGTGCCTGGAGAAATTTTCTGAAAAGCTGTCTGTCATCCTGGCAGCTCAGGGGGTGAGTGACCTTTAACACACTCTCACTTTCTTTGCACCACAGTCTCCATTTCATTTGCTGCGTATCAGCCGCAGTACGTGCTAGCAAGGTCAAGCAAAGTCGAAAGCATTATACTTGACATTTAACAATTATCTGTGTTTACTCTATCTCACTCTCTCTCAGGAAGTGATCGAGACCACACAGAAGTCAGTCAAGTTGAAGCTTCAGAATTTCGTGAAGGAGTGAGTGAAGCTGCTTTGGTGGCCTCCTCTGTTTATTTCATCTAATCCTTCTGTTTTTGGTGCCTCGTTCCCACTAGCAACTGCTTTTTCTTAAAGCATTCATCCAGGCACCGACCTCAGACTGAGCCGCTCCCTTCATGTCTGCCAACCATTAGCAACCAACATGTAAAAAATAGCTTGATTCCGTCCTCGTTCCTCGTATTTGTCTGTTCGCTCTGCTCTTTTGTTAAACTAATTGTGTTTTATGAGTTTGGGAGAAACAGAGAAGATGAGGAAGATTCAGATATGACAAGCTGGATTCAGCCAGAGACATGTATTTAAATGTGGTTTAACCTTCTGAGCAACAAGTCTGCACTTTTCCCATACGGAAACCTGATATATGTACACGTATGGAAATACCAAATATGTCATATACTGTATGTTCACATGTGGGAATGACACGTCATGTGGGAATGATATGTCATATATGGGAATTCAAAATTGGAGCATTTTCAAATATGGTTATATTGATTTCATCACATTGCATAGACACAATATGCAAAATATATAAAATCTTATATGGTATCTTTATATAAGCCACATATATGCTTTTTTACACATATGTGGCATACATTAGTCACAAATATATGTGAAGTAGACATAACACATATTTCATATGTTTAACATATATTGAATACACACATTTAGCAACACCGAGAGACCAAAACAATATTATTTTCATACATGAAAACATATATTTTGAATATATGTAGGAAATAGCAACATAATTCAGGAGTATATTATATATATAACCATATAGGTAACATGTATTACTATCTTTCTCTGGTATAGGGTATATATGTGTATATATTTGATTTCCATGTGAGTGCGGAGCTTGATATCAAATCTGAAAAGGAGGAAAACTTGTGCTTTTTCTCCAGTATTCCCACTGTAAGCTCTATTGCAGCTGTCTAAGATCTGTAAACAATATTTATCACCACATGCTGGATCCAAAAAGCCACGGCTGGCATCTGGAATGGCCTATAAATTACTTGTCTTTTGTATTCAAAGAAAGCAAAATGTCAAGGATAAGTTAACAGCTAATCTGCAGTTCTGTTATTTTCAACAGTTCCATATCACTAAAGGTTAAATACTCACAGGAGAAGGAACGTTCAACAAATCCTTCCCTCTTTTTTATCCCTCTTTGCTTCCCTTCCCGCCCGGCAGAGATGTCCGCCGCTTCAAGGATGTGCGAAAGGAGTTTGAACGCAGCAGCGAATGCCTGGAGGGGGCGCTGGCGAGGAACGCTCAGGCACCAAGGGGGAAGCAGCACGAAGTGGAAGAGGCCAGCAACGCTCTGCTCTACGCACGCAAGGTGTTCAGGTCCGAGGCCCTGGACTACGTGCTGGAGGTGAGAAAGGGAACATGAGGAAGTTAAAATCTTAGTTGTACTCGTTCAGCGCTCGATAAACCACAAACTCAAGCATCACATCAGCAGTCGCACCAAACAAAGCCGATAAAATGCATAACGGCCGGTCTGATTATAGCTGTTGAGAGTGATAATAGGAAGGCCCCAGGGCCTCTCTCTCTCTCTCTCTCTCTCTCTCTCTCTCTCTCTTATGGAAAATATGTACACAGTCTAACCACTGTTTCCTTTCGTTCCAGATCAACGTCATCGAGGCCAAAAAGAAGACAGACATTATCATGGCAGTGAGTTCATGCTGAGCTATTTAAAGTTCAAATGTTTGTTTGTTTTTTTTTATCATGGATATACAGTATACAGTATATATACACACTAATACTGCTAACATGCACAAATTGTATATACTGTATACTGTATATTTTGGGGATTTTTTTTACTCTATTGTATCTCTTTGGACAAAGTTTCTCCTTCACCAAAACATAGAAAAGTATATTTAGAAACGTCCATTAAATGGTCTCAGAGGGGCTTCTGGGAGATTTGGACGTGGACTTTATTTCTCATGCAAAAATGACTTGATGTATACATAAATTCTCTGAAATGTTTTTTTTATCAGATGTTGTCATTGATGGAGGCCCAAGCTCAGTTCTTCCAACATGGCCACCAGTCTCTGTCAGAGCTGGACGAGTACCGACGTACCCTGAGCGAAGAGGTCAGTAGTCTGGGTCAGTTGTTTCATATAGCTGGTTTATGTACGAATTGTGTAGCCAGATTCATACATGAAGCCTCTGACATTGTAGTTTTCAAAGGTTTTACGCGTCCTTAAATGCCCCAGTTTAAAAAAACATGGATTTGATCACTGTTGTCACAACATGATGGCAGGCGGTGGCAGAGACTAAAGGTGGATTGTTGTTGGGAAAGACGGGAGGAATGCGTTGGCACGAAAGCAAACAGACTGGCTCAGATTCCTGGATGTCATCCAATTGCAGCAGAGAAAAAAAAAAGAATAAGTTGTGGACAAATAACGACGAAAGCGGAACTGTTGTGAGCGTAAATAATGTCCGACCAGTTATTAGAGCAGGGTGGAAAGAGGCAGTCACAAGATGACATCACGCTTTTCATCCTGACAGGAAAAAGTGAGCGCTGTCAAGACAACAGGAAATATTTCACATGGTTGTGCGTATGAGTGCGAGCCTGTGTGAGACTATGTTCATTCCGGCTCTTTGACTGTGAAAATGAGAAATAACCTGATATCAATGTCATCATGTTATATTATTAGTGCATGTTAGCATTATTAGTGTGTTATCGTGAAATGAAACAAATTTCAAACAGGAAATGAGTTAGTCAGCTTTCACTGGCCATACGGCTCTTACTGTTTCAACAGGAAATGATAAAGTGTGAGAGAGAGAGAGAGAGAAGAGCCGCTGAGAAAACAGACTTTCTGCAAGAGAAACCACCATGTTTATTGTTCCTCAATTTGGAACAGGATGTTGGGAGAGGTTCAACATTTCCAATTCCCGTTTCCTTCAGAGCAACGTCTACAGGAGTGATAACCGATCTTTAACCTGCACGTCTCTGTCTAGTTATTAGGCTTTTCCTCTCGAAGGGCAAAAAAAAAGTACTGGGGAGTGTTTATTCTAGTGAAAAGACAAAAAATGCAGTCTAGCAAGTAGATAAAAATAAGAAACAGAGAAACATATGACAGCATGTCGTTGCACATTTCCTGGTTTTTACAGAATGTCATCCTTTCCTTCTTGCTTCTCCCATTCCTCTTTTTTTGTCTTTGTTCACCTTTCCACCTCTTTTATTTTTGATTCTTTCTTACCAAATGTATTTAGATGCAAATTTAACTGATATTATTTGGCATTTAATATCCTCATGTAAAAGTTTACATTCTACCTGAGTAGATCCGGTTGTTTTATTATGGCTGGATGAGGTTTAATGCTCCATTTCTGGCATTTGTGCGGCTGGATTGTCATAGAATCACAAGTAGTTGCATAGGTGCTGCAATATAATTCTGAATGTATTTTTAAAAATTCTAATATGATACCTTGAATATGCCAGCGTTAATTACACTCAACCTGTCATCTTCCCCCAGCATTTTCAATAATGAAACCATATAAATTACTAATATGTAATTTGACAAAAACAAACTTGAATTATTGACTGCTACTTTTTGTGTCAGATAGCTTCATATGAGCTCTGTAAATGTTAATATTAGCTGTGCGTGCCTAAAACAACTTAACTGAGGTACATGCACTGTAGGAGTTACTCTGTGTAATAATTTGCATCATCTTAAATGCAATTTCTGTGACTGCAGAAACCCTGTAACTGTCTTTGTGTCTGTGCAGCACACTCAGCTGGTCCTAAACTCTGCCAGGGAGAAGAGAGACATGGAGCAAAGACACGCCGCCATCAAGAAAAAGGTCATTTAAAACCTCTAAGCAAACACTTTCTTTAAAGCAAATAGAAAAAGCTAAAGAAATATGACTGCTACACCTTCAACTAAAGCTTTCAAATCCCTGCAAACTTGTTTCACTGATAGAAAGTCACTCGCCTTCCTCTTTTATTGAATTTAATTATTTATAGGATGTGTCCTATGATGACTCCATAATGGATTTCAATGGTGGTGCAGCTAATGGGATAGCCATGGAGGGTTACCTCTATAAGAGAGCCAGTAATGCCTTTAAGACCTGGAGCAGGTACGAGTTTGAACGTAAAGAATTACAGCAGCTCTGTATTTTTTTCCTTTAATCTGTCATATTGGAAAAGCGTTCCTTGAGTAAATTATTGACTCTATGGTCTTTTCATCTTCTTTCGCTCCTTTAGGCGCTGGTTTTCAATTCAAAAAAATCAGCTGGTGTATCAGAAGAAATTCAAGGTAAATATTAAAGAAAATATTACTATATTACAGCAGTTTCTAACAAACATTCACACATGCATATGGAGTGTGAGCTGCATGTTTTTGCTGCCTTCAGGATCAGCCTACAGTCGTGGTGGAGGACTTGCGTCTTTGCACAGTCAAGCCCAGCACTGAAAATGAGAGACGATCCTGTTTTGAAGTGGTTTCTCCCTCAAAGTGAGTCTGTGTGGGTGCACAAGTCCATGCATTTGTGTGTGTGTGAGATCATTATTAGATTATCTTACAAATGTGTGTGTAGGTGCTGCCTGTTGCAGGCGGACTCGGAGAGGCAGCAGCAGGCGTGGATCAGCGCTGTCCAAAACAGCATCGCCTCAGCCTTCCAGGAGTGCAGAGAGGACCCACACAGCCCGGTGAGAATACACACCTACACTCACTCACACACATACACACACGCACACACATATTAATATCTTCTATAGACCATTTTCAGTGCAAGATCAGTAAAAAAGAAGATGTAGAAGAGAGGAAGGTGTGTCTGTGCAGAAATGTTGGTGCGTTTTCTCATTTCTGCGTCTGTGTGTGTGTTATCAGAGACAGCGCTGCAGCTCGATGTCAACCGGTACAGGAGGAGGAGGAGGAGGAGGNGGAGGAGGAGGTGGAGGAGGAGGTGTGGATCAAGAGAAAGCGGACTGCAAGGCCCTAGATGATGTTCAGGCAATCCCGGGGAACAGGCAATGCTGCGACTGTGGAGAGTCCGGTCCTGACTGGGCCTCCATCAACCTGGGCATTACACTGTGTATTGTCTGCTCCGGAATACACAGGTATAGTCACACACACACACACACATATACACACACAGGGCTTGAAGCCTGATGTTTAATGGTTTCTCTCTCTCTCTAACAGGAGCCTGGGGGTCCATTTCTCCAAAGTCCGCTCCCTCACTCTTGACTCCTGGGAGCCAGAGCTCATTAAGGTAATAGAAGCTATTATCTAATCAGTGTCTCTAATACACACTTAGCTACACGACCCGATTCCTGGTGTTTTAAAATGGACCTTAGAGAGTAAGGCAATCATTTTCTTTAACTACGTCTGCAAAACAGCCGTTATCGTTGGAATGAAATTGTGATTTTTAAATCTCTTTCCTATTTTAGTTGATGTGTGAATTAGGAAACTCCGTAATCAACAGGATCTATGAGGCTCGGATTGATGAGATCACCATCAAGAAGCCCAATCCCTCCAGTCCCAGGTAAAGAATGATGCTGTTAAACTTACAGACAACAAGTTAGCTGGGTTTCTTCATAAATTGATATAATTCATTAAGAAAATCCACAAAGAAAATTAATTAGAAGTGTACTGTATGTTTAAATTAGATCTGCACAGAGAATTTGACCTCCTTATAACCAGACATCATTAATCAAACTAGATAACACATAAGGATTTGCATGACCTGTTATTTTGCTTAAAAATAGTCCTCCACATGATGTTTTAAAATTAAATATTATGAATATGTTGCTAAATGATGACTGTACTGCTGTAAAAACACTCCCCAGAAAAAACTTAAAGAGCAACTTAACACCAAATCTGCTTTTTTCAGTTATTACATTATATGTGAAGCCATTTAATAATGCAATTAAATGATTCTGGTGCCTATCTGTAAAGGCCGTATTTCTCTTTTTCCACCGAAAGTTACACAAGATAATCCATTACTTTGCCCTTTGATTTAGGCCACGCCTCTTTATCAACACATATATAAACAGATACATTCTCACAGAGGGTGGAGCATAGTGGCCAAGCTCTTTTTTCATGGTTTGAAGGTATTTTTGAATATGTGAAGGAGGAATAGTCAAGTTAAAACATGGGGGTAAAGTTGCTCTTTAAATTGAATATATTCATACTCTTCATCACCCCCTGCTGTTCTAATGTTGCCATTACATGGTTTGATTCAGTGTGCACAGTTTTAATACAGGTGGATCAGAAATTTAAGTCATCCACCATTGTCTGTGTTGTTCATGCAATGGACTGGTAACCTGTTAACCTTCCCAGTGCATGCTGGGATTAGGATTGGTTGCATCCCTGAAGAGGATTAATTAGGTTGATAAAATCAGTTGATGAGCTTTTATCCTTATGTAAAGAACCAAATGTCTATTAAAACTGCTTATATATATAAAAAAATATATATGCATACAAATATCTAGATTGATTTTCTTCTCCTGTCTTCTCTGCTGCGTAGCAACAGGAAGTGGTGCAGGTTTGTGCTACAGATGCTTCGTGCCATAACATTAATGTCCTCTGGAAAACTTGCTGCATGCTTTCAGCAGCGTGTCAGGGTTATTGCACCATTATTTCACAGTGTTAAACACTGATATTTTGAAGCTTACAGTAAACAACTGACTTCTGAAAGATGACAAAAAGAGCCTTTAGAACTCTTTTATGGATGTTATTACTCTTTGAAATGGCTGAGAGTGCCTGAGGGAAATGTCATAAATTAGCATTCTGGCAGCATGTTTAAGCCCAATAAATAGTACATGGAATTAAGCCATGTAATGCCGGTCAAACATGCAAAACCACCAGTATAGTCCTTTAATAATTCTTGTCTCACAGCTGCACAAGCAAGTTGTACATGGTCTCCATCTCTGTTTTAGAGGAGACAAGGAGTCATGGATTCGCTCAAAGTACGTAGAGAAGAAGTTTATCCAAAAGCTGCCACAGACGGGCCGAAACCTCCCTCTGAGACGATCCAGCGCAAGGAGGAACTGGACAGCCAAGCAGGACCGGACCGCAGCCCGCCCACCACTCAAACCCAAACCTAACCGAGCCATGCTGGCCCGGGTCACAGGTAAAGCCAGAGACACACAAACCAGGACAGCATACGAGCCTGAGAAACCTGTGGGCTGTTAAAGGTTGAAGCGTCTAATAATTCACTTAGTCGCTTGTTTGCTGTCTAGTTCATCACTCACTTACTCACTGCTGCTGGTGTCATCAAAACAGACACACACACACACACACACACACACACACACACTCTAAACACAGCAGAGTCAACCCTTGGGATTACCAGTTTTTGCTGGCTCACTGTGTTAGGGGATAGTGTGTGTGTGTGTGTGTGTGTGTGTGTGTGTCTGTGTGTGTGTACTGTTATTGTTGCAGTCAGCAGGATAAAACCGGTAATCATGACAGCATGTGATCTCTCTCTCTCTCTCTCTCTCTCAAACATGCACACACTCTTTTTCTGTCTTTCCTCAGGGCTAAGTCCCAGTGACCTTGTCCAACAGAACAATACAGGCCTTCACAAAGGTGAGATAAAAACATGTAAAGACACACACACACCTCGATACAACTAACAACCTATTTTTATCCAATTATGAAAAGTGTCCTTCCAACTCAAATGGCTTGAAACAGATAAATGAACTCTTACCTCAGATGCAGAAGAGGAAGAGGAGGATCTCAGCGGCCTTCACTCTGGGGCGCTGCTGTACCGCGCAGCAGCCCTGCAGAACTTTCCTGTCATGACCGACGCGTTGGCCCACGGCGCCGATGTTAACTGGGTCAATGTGGCAGAAGAGTGCAGCACGCCGCTAATACAGGCCGTCTCAGCGGTGAGGAGAGACGTCTTTGTGTGTGTAAAAAAGAAAAAAAAAAAAGGGATGATTTGCAAACAAATTCTCATGAAAGTTAGAATTTTGAGCACATTTAGACTCCCCAGAGATTGAATCCCATTCATTTTGTACACTCCCTGACCGTTCCTCTAGCGCCACTCTCAGGCCAAACATATCTCATAATCAAATATGCAGATTGTGATGCTCCAAACTATGGAAGCCAGTCAGAAAGTCAGAATTCTGACTTTTTTCTCAGAATAAAAAAGTCAGAATTCTGATTTAACTATGCTGACTTTAATCTCAGAATTCTGACTTTAATCTCAGTGCTGTTTTTTTTTTTTCCAAGTGGCGGAAACAGGCTTCCATACCAAAGGCAATAAACCCTTTTGATTTTAATAATCCCATCTCATTACCTGCAGCCAAAATCCACTCAGCTGCTTACCTGTCCTGTTTCCCATGTCCTTCCCAGAATGCTTTGGCAGCCTGCGAGTTTCTGCTGCAGAACAGTGCCCAAGTCAACCAGGCAGATGCCAACGGAAGAGGACCACTCCACCACGCCACCATCCTGGGTCACACGGGGTAAAAGCATCAACCGCATGGCAGATAATGCTAAATTACTTCTAGTAAAAGCTTCTGAGTTCAGAAGTAGATGTAGGTTGGTTTCTCAGGCAGAAAATCGAGTGTAGACAAATAGATTAGTTTTAGAAATGCACACTGGAAGGAAAATCTATTTAAGCTTTCAGGCAAGCTGCCCAAAACAGTTGGACAACTTGAAGGACAACTTCTGTCTTTCTCTCTCTTTACTTTTCCAGGTTAGTGTGTCTCTTCTTGAAGCGAGGAGCAGACTACAATGCCAAAGACAAGAACCAGAAAGACCCCATCAGTATTGCTGTGGATAATGCCAACGCCGACATCGTCACTTTGTAAGTGATTGTGTGGTGTGTTTTTGCATTAAGATCAACAGTGAGGAAAGATTAAAATGTCGGGGCAACTTTTCTCACCTTTCCTCTTATCTCCTTCTAGGTTGCGGATTGCCAAAATGAACAAGGAAATGCGGGAGATGGATGGAGAGTTTGGTCAATCAGGTCAATCAGGGGAACAGGGATCTGGGGGTTTATGGGGCGGGGCAGGAAGTGGGCTGGGCCACACTAGGAAAAGCCTCCAGGCTATTAAAAACCATATAAGTGGTTGGACTCTAGGGAATCAAAGTTAATGTCAGAGAGTATTTGGCAAGGAGCTGAGAAGAAAGAGAGATAGCGAATAAAACACTAGCAGTCATAACATCATGTGATATTTTCTACAACGTAGAAAACATCAAGCTATTCCATCCTTTCTAGAACTGACCACACATTATTCAAGGAAACTGCCAAACGTAATGCTGGAAAACCCTAACTTTTCGTTAAGGAAAGTTTTTGGGGAGAGCTGAAATAATTAGATTATAGCGTACGATGGAGCAAATGCAGCGACAAGCAGTTATAGAAAATTTTAACATTTCCCAAGGACATACAGGATTTTTTGATCATTAATGAAACTATCTCAGCGTAACAACGTAGTTCTGAGAAATATTCCTCCAGGGACTCCACATTGCACTTTGAATTATAAACGCAGTTATTCTGCACTTTCAGACCCCCAAAACTCCACTTTTCCTGTCAGTAGAGACTGTTACAAGCGGGTGTTTCCCATGTTTTGCTGTTGAATAACTGAATTTTAGGAAGGTTATAGTGAGGTTACCTGTGGGTTTTGTTTGCATTTTCATATTTGGCTGTTTTGTTTTTTTTTTCAAGCTATTCCATCCATTCTTTCATGATGTATCTTCTCATCAATATCAAGATTTTTTTTTTTTTTGTAGCTTCTGTTTTCTCAGTTCTTAAGCTTTAAATGTTCTGGTCATGAAGGAATGGATATGTGATGCTTTTGTCCGCTTGGATCAAATCTACACTGCTGGTCAGTATTTGATGTGCTCTGCTTTGTCATTGTGTGTTGTCGTGCACTCACGTGTCTGCCTTCTGCCCACTGAGAGGTCCAGTTGATCTCAACCCCGCTTGTGTTGCGCTCCACCTGCTGCACCCTAAGAGGTAAAGTGCATGTGCCTGCTAATGCATTTGTTCAGTTGCATGCTACTTGCTTGAACATATTTAGTGTCGTCGCACTAAATATGACACTAAATGTGTTCAGGAAATAGTTGGCATAAATGTATCTGCGCTAAAATGACGTTTCTAATCAGGGATCATTTAAGAAAGGTTTCTAAGTTGCAACTAATAGATTTATTCATGGTAATTAATTATTTACCAATGCTTTGTGGATCAGTAATAAGGTATTAATGACAACATTTTGGTTAGCAGGTCGTGGAACATTCCTTTTCCAATGGACCATTTGACCACTTATTACATTTACAGTTGCAGAATTTAACATTTATAATTACTGATGAAGTGATAACACATATCATTTATCAAAAACATCTAGCAAATAAAGGGTTTGCTATTAATACCTTTATAATGATCAGTAAAGCATTAAAAAAATAGTTTTATATTAAATGTATTCAAAAAGAATCCAGTATAACACAGGCATATAAAGCAATATTTTTAACATGCAGTCCAGAAAAAAGGGCATTTGGCCAGCTTGTGTCACGGACCAAGAGGTTAAAATTCACCTTGAGGGGTTTTAAAAGATCTCAATGTCTTTTCTTCTTCTCTTCTAGGTGATGAAACCTACCAGGACATCTTCAGAGACTTTTCACATATGGCCTCCAACAACCCTGAGAAGCTCAAACGCCGCAGTGCAGACCCCAAAACTTAGCCAGCTACTCCTGCTTCTTCACACTGCTGTGCCAGCCAACATTTCACACTTCAAACACACACACACAGAAAACATATATATAACACTTGGTTGCTTTCACAGGCATGCAAACACACACGGTCCCTGGCTACCTGCCACATGTTCAGTCATAGCTCAGCTGGTGTCGACTTCAGACAGGCTGAATGGCCCCAACAGTGAATTCTTTGTGTTAACACGTCAGAGGAGAACAATAGAGTCCAAGTGGAAACACTGGAATGACTTTAGGAGAGCAGCATGAGGCGTCTAAAAGTCTCACATGGGATAAAACCCAGTGCTGCCCATTTTTCTTAATTGAATCGTGTAATTTTTAAGCGTTTGTGTTCCACTGCCATTTCTATTTACATGTATCATTAAAGTAAAGTTTAAAAAAATGGAAATGTTTGTTACGAAGAGGAAAATTTTATATCAACCCTTTCCCTTCCAATTGTAGCTGAGACATTTTGTGTAATTTTGGACATTGTTCTTTTTTTTTTTTTTTTTTTTTTTACACATTGTTCTTTTTTTTTTACATAATGTACTTAATATTTTTTGTCAGGATCAAATAAAATGCTGTGAAAATTATTTTGAATGTATTAAATTTCTGAATTGCATATTTAGAAATTTTAAGAGTGACTCAATACAGGAACTTTTTTTTAAAGACAGTATGCTTTGCTGTCAAGTTTAGAAATCACCAGCAGAGGGCACCATGACATTTTGTTTTGGCCAGAGTTAAAGAGAACAGTCAGGATTGAAATTGGTACAGAAGGTCATGTTAATATGTCTATAAATACACATTAATACATTACAAAACTAGAAATGCATTTCCTGGAGAAAATGTGCCTGTGACTGCAATTTGCTGAGACTGTGACAGATGCATGATAGCTGCTTTAGAGGACGTGGTGAAAGGTGACAAAGTCAGAAAGGATGTATTTTCAGCTCATTGTTATGCACTTTAGTTTCAAAAGTGATTTTTTTTCACATTTTGATATGTGAATTGATGATACTTTGATAAACAGTATTAAGTGTTGTTTTCCATGTTCACATAAGTACTAAGATCAGATCATTTCTTTAAAAAATGTTTGGCCCCACCAGGGTGGGACTGGTCATCAGGAGAGCGGCCAGGCGGTGGCCTTTACACTGCACAATGTAACGTTAATTAAAATTAACTTAAACTTAGCAACAAATATTTTTTTTCTTTCATAATTTTCTTGGCACAGAGAAACAGTGGACTTATTGCTGCTCTAGACTAACTGAAATTTCCACATACACACTCATTGTAAAGGCTGAATTAGTCTTAAAATCATGAACTTTTTAAACTCGTGATTTCTCAAAAATATATTCAGCATATTCATGAAAGGCATGAATCTGCTGAACTAGTATATAAAAGCTGAAGGTCTTGTGACCTGAATGATAGATTTTTTTTTTTTTTTNGATTTTTTTTTTTTTTGTAGCTTAAAGTATGCTGAAGTTGTAAGTGCTTGAACACAGCAATGCCTAAAGGATGTTTGAAGCCTCCTCCCATGGGAATGGGCAAAAATGCCTGAAAAATCCTGAATATTTTGAAAATTATAAGAAATATTAATACAAAAAGATATAACAGGCATGCCAAAAAAAATTCTGAACAACCTAAAGTTTGAATAGTGTTTCTAGGTGTGTAAAACACATTATGATTTACATCTATATCAAATACAGTAGTCACAGCATAGTTTGAGTCGTGGATCTGCGACTTTGGCTTTGAATCAGGGAAAACACAAATGGTGCTACTGAACTGCAAATGTTTTGCAGAATCAATCTCAATTAAAAAGATTGATTCTGCAGCTAAGCTCTCTTACCTGTTATGACTTTCCTGTACTTGGTAAAGTTCCCATTAGCAGCCAGCCTTTTCACCAAAAACTCCAGCTGCAGGAAATCCATAATATGACTTGCCATCGCCTTTGCTTTTAAGGTTATAGCATCTAACAACAGCACAAGTTGTCAGGATGATTGCCTGCAAATCCTTGAACCACAACAGAACCAGTGTCTGTAAGGGACACATGATAAATCCAGCAGTTGAAGCATTTTGACTACATAGACTAAAGTCACACAGCAGAGGTAGCACAAACATATTCTCACATGGCATTGTGACATCAGTAAAAAAAAAAAAAAATCTAGGGTGATAAATGACACCCGTTTCATATGAAATGAGGATCATTTCAGTAACAAAGTCAGTTTGATGCTGTTGCACACGAGCTGGTCTGAGACGGCATCTCTGAGTGATCTGATTTATCCGTGATGATGGAGGGATGTTTCATTGGTCCCATCTCTGAATGTGTGCCCTTATTGTTGTTATCAGGTGAGTTTCTTTGAGGATTCGGTGGATCTGTGCACGAGAAGAAGTGAGGCAGAGTGGACAACGTCAAGCTGCTTAGAATGATGAAACCGCCTGCTACCACAAAGGAGACTGTGTAGTTGCCTGTGATGTCTCTGAGCCACCCTTTGGACGTGGAGACAGGAAGACACAGTGGGAGAAAAGCACAGACCACCATATTTTAAAAAAAAAGTCATTAAAGTGTTGCATCGAAATGTAGGAAACCCAAAGACTGATGCAAATGAGATAATCAAAGGGCATTAGGAAGCTAAAAACAAAAACTCAGTTTGAGCATTAAATGTACTCCTACCTGATAACGGTACACCCACCAGCGGCCCCCCAGTCAGGAGGAACTGCAGCAGCCCCATAGCTCCATTCAAGCGTTCCAAGCCTACAATCATGGGCAACACTGCATACATAATGCATATCAAAGCCCCAGAGGTGAAGCCATAAAGAAGGCTAACCACTATCAGTGCAGGATAGGAGCCGCTCACAGGCAGCAGCAGAGTGAAAACACCCGTAAGGAATAACGACAGGGCTGCAGAATGGATGATACGCATGTAGCCCAGGTCTGCAAACCAGCCTAATACCACACGGCCCAAAACGTTGGTGATGCCACTTGCTGACATGATGAAAGCAGATTGGTAATCTGAGAAGCCCACAAGACGACTGTGGGCCACCAGGTGGACATATGGAATGAAGTAGCTGGCATCGCTAAAAATGAAGGCCAGGCAGTAGGTGAGAAAAGGCCTCTCAAAGAGCACCGACAGCTCCAGGTAGGTGCTGATCCGCTGCAACAAAGCGCTGCATGATGATCCTCTGTCCGAGTCCACCTGGAACAGGAAGAAAGGAGAGAAATGCTGAGATTCATTTTTTATCCCACAACCTTGTCTGTACGTGACATTCAGTATTTTTCATTTTCAGTTCAGACTAATCCAGTTTGCAGGACCAGTATAGAGTGAGCACGATCCCAGCTGATTTAGGAACGCAGCTTGAACTGTCAAGGTGATTCCCAGCTGAAATCCAAAATCAACTGAACTGTATTTGAATGTTATTTAGTCTTTGAGGACTAATATAATGCAGTTCTGTTAAGTAAGAGGATGACAGCATGTCTGAAAGCAGAAGTACTTCACAATTCCTTATTTGAGATCCTTTCATTTATCAGTCCTTAATAACGTCATAATACAGTATTAACCTCAGACTTTTATAGCATCCCAAAAATATTTTGATTTAATTTTGTGTGGCAGAAAGCTGAAGCATCAAGTCACATGTCCAGTTTGTTTCCAGACTCTAAATCTTTATCTTCTCTTTTTACATGTACAACAGGCCTAAAGCCTTCTCCCACCTGAACTGGGGCTTCAGAGTTTTTCTGGGTGTGGATGAGAGCTCCACAAGGAATCAAACTGAAGCTAAGACCCCCAAGGATGAGCAGGGCTCCTCGCCAGGTGTAGTTTTCCACCATCAGCTGGAAGAGGGGATTGAATGCGAAAGATGATAGGCCGATGCCACAGAACGCCAGTCCCACGGCCAGGGAGCGTCGCTGGGTGAAGGTAGCCAGGACTGCACCCAGCATTGGGGTGGGAGTCATCCCCCAGCCAAAGCCTGCAGGACAAGCCAGCAACAGGCATTGTTTGAGTTCAACTTAATTAAGCAATTAACACTTTTTGGAACAGGCTCTAAGCTGCTCCACAATTCAATCCAAGTGAAAGTAAACACTTGGGGAAATTTACAAAAAATGCAGAGGATGTACAGCATATGGACTGGTCTGGCAGACATTGTATGTGATATTGGGCTATATGCAGTGGCAGAGCCAGGGGGTGGCCTGTGGTGGCCATGGCCACCACAGATGAAAGCCTGGCCACCCCAGTGGCCACCACATAGTATCAACTCTCAGGTCACTCATTTTTTAATTTATTTGAATATTTATCATTGCGCGGAACCATTTATGCTCTGTTGCCACAGCCCTCAGGACTCTATATAGCTGAGCACACATCCATGTGCTCTGCTGCCCCTCCCCTCTCCCATCTGACACAGCCAGTTCATCACAGACAGCCAAGCTTTCAACAAATTGAGAAGACAATAATAATATTGACTTAATTATTGAAGTTTTTTAATTGTTCCATAAAATGAAGGATAGGTTAGAGTAAGCAATGTGTGAAATAGCAAACTTAGTTAGTGAGGTTTTCCATGCCTTGTGCATTACCATCTTAAGCTGTGCCACACATGAAGCTTCCAGCTGACCTCATTCAGCACGGAGCTCAGCCGGAAGCGTGTGGAGAAACAGCAGCTGAGCTGGGAGCTTGATGTGTGTCACGGCTTCAGACAAGATTTTACAAGTTTAGGAAGAGACACAAAGGTTTTGTGTAATAATGTAATATATATTCAGAAATTCCTATTTTCTTTTTTACTTGAAGGTTTTCTTACATTTCTTTCAGAGGATAATCAATTGCCGTTACTTCTGCTGACTAGAGTATTTTTAGATCATTTTACCTGGTTTTAGCTAAAAGCAAGCATCCTCTAAACTCTGCTGAATTGTCTACACAACACACCTAATGGTGTGTTGGGGCTCATTATGCAGGCATTGATGCCTGAGTGAGTGACTGAAAAACGTAATATTTGGCCTACAACACTGCAACACGCAGAAAAAACACCAATTAAGGTGCCACCCCAAAGAGAACACTGGTCTCAGCCTGGCCACCCCTAAGAAAAATGTCTGGCTCTGCCACTGCTATATGCAAGTAAATTTGACTTGACTTAATGTGTTACCTGAGTAAAGCAATGCTTATGTTGCAAAGTGTGAGCCAAAAGCATGTGCACTTTACTGTCAAAGTCACCTGAGCAAAAACATTGTTATCTTAAGGGTTGCATTAATTCATTAATGGCTCCAGTGCAAATGTTCTCAAACTGTTGTTTGATTTTGATTGCCACTGGTGGTATGTCAGGTTCTGCATCGAAAAGCTCTGCATAGAATCAAAAGATTTAAATTTATGGAAATAAGTTTTTGTGGTAAAGAAATAAAATGCGCATCCCACGTATCCATGATATATTTGTTGTATGTGAGCATCAGTAACTTTGTTTGCTTAATGTAAGTAATGTTATGATAATGTCAACACATGAGATAACATTCATGTTGTAACAGTAGGGCACGTTACCTGAAATGACACCCAAAGAGAGATAGAGGTGAAGAATGCAGGTGGCCTGTGAGGCAAGTATGAAGCCGAGTCCAGCAATAAATCCTCCAATTATCACCACTACCCTGGCATTATATGCATTACTCAATGCTGCGGCCACCAGACCTGGGAGAAAACACACACACACACACTCTCAGTTGTTCAAGACTTTATGGCCCCTTATAGACCTTGCATTCAAGTGTGATCATCATATCTGGACATATTATATGAATGATGACATCAGATGATGGGTTTTGCATTTACACTCTGCAGTAACAAGCATTCTCATTATCTGGATTCTCCTGCAATGTGATCAGATCAAAGTCATTGTCCCTATTAAAGCCTAGCCTAGCCTAAAGACCTTATTAAAGTGTTCTCCCCATGCCCCATGGACGATCTTTAGTGAAAGTTGAAACTGTTGATTCAAAATAACGAGAACAGGCAGACAACAAGATGAGGCAAGGTTTTCAAGTTGTGGGTGGATTTTATCTCCCAAATGCATCCCCGCTGTACACTGCATTTACACTTGGCTAGTTGTGACAGAGATCCGATCACAACACGAGCCAGACCACATCTGGTGGACAGAATTGTGTTCAGATTACAATGCATTCTACAAGCATTTACTCCTTGCATTAACCTGTTTTTTATTAGCTAAAAAAACATACTTGATAACAGATTGCATGTTGATGTACGGTATAAATGGGGCCTTTAATTGCACTTTCATCTATTTTCATTTGCATAAACGATATTAAGCATATTGCCAAATATTTACAGTCAACTAAGCACTCATTTTTATACACTGCATGCTGGCAGCCCTCGGGTGATTCCTGGTTCACAGTCTACATCTAGACTGTCTCAAAACTTAAAACATCCTCTGAATCAACTACATCCCTTCATCTATGTCTTCTCTTCTGCAATCAATAAAGTTTTAATGAGAAAAATCATAAGTGTAATATTTTTCCTTCAGCGTGAAAAATGCATCTCATGCGTACTGACTCACTGTTGAATGTTAAATGCTGCCAGTCCTGTGGAGGTGATCCAGGAGACGGCCTGAGCGCTCTCCTCAAAGTACTGCACAAACTCCACGAAGAAAATCCCCATGCTCAACACCACGCCGTATACAAGGATTGAACAGACAAAGAAGCCCCCCACCAGGATCCAGCCCCAGCCTCCATCCGGCCCCTCAGCTTCCACAGGCTGGATCTCTGCCTCTGGCTTGGATGTCATCATGACTAGGAGAGAAAAAAAAATCCCCATAGAAGACAGATCAGCATTAACATGGAAAGGTGGGAGCATGAGCAGCATTAGCTTCATATCATTAACATGGATGGTGTATGGTCCTACCTTAGGAGGAATACAGGTTTACCTTCCGAGCAGCTGCAGACTGATGGAGAAACACTCATTACACGCACAGACACACACACACACGTTGTTGATTATGAATGCAGGAGTTGGAGTGGGTGGGAGGGAATGCAGCCTCAAGGGGG
>VXCM01001989.1:0-96928 GCA_014773175.1 Lucifuga dentata
CTCTGTGTTGGACTGAGAGCTCTAATAAAGAACTTTACTTGTCAGAGTTGTACTGTGTGCTGCATTCGGGTCCAAACCCCACCCGTCACACTTTTCTAGCTGAGCTAAACACTAATGAGGCTTATAGAGATTTTATTCTGTCCCTGTATGATGTGTGCATGGTAAAGTTTGTGACCAACCGTCAGAGGCAGTTATCAGATTTCAGAGGCATATGGTGTATGGCAGTCATTTATATTAGCTGCGTGTCACAGCTTAAAAAAAATGTTTACCATAGAAAATAAATTATTGTGCAGCTACCATTATAAAACTATGACGTTAGTAAAACTATCAACATATGCATATCTCAATGAAAAGTGTGCAAGGGGAACATAATTAATGGACTGAATAAAGTCTTCAGAGCACACAAAATAAGCTTCTTAGGAACTTATGTAAATGAAAATGTCTGTTCTGCAGAGGATAGAGAGTGGCATTATTCATTTGTTATTCATTTTTACTTTATGCTTTGCTTTTCTTGTAGGCTAAAGGATCCTGCCTTTATAACTTATATATAAAAAAAAAAAAAAAAAAAANAAAAAAAAAAAAAAAAAAAATGCAATTTTCAAACATACTCCCATGAGTTCATCTGTACTGTTGACTAGTAGCTTCATAAAATAACGTTTTTTTCTTTAGTAAATTAGCTAGTTTTCAAGGAGAATATTTAAGTTTAGAACAAAAATTGGGCTTTTAATCTGTTAATTCTACTTTTATTTACTGGTTACATTTATGAAAAAAATAGCATAGATGAAGAGAAATATACTCAACAGAGTCTAGACAGTTTCATAGTATAGAAATCAAGTGAAAGAAAGTATGTATTTGTTACTGAAAAAGAGAGGAAAGCAAAAGTCTTATTTGTGCAAAGAGAAAAGGAGACTCAGGGACGTGGCATGGAGCCAGTGATCCTGAGTACTCCCACTTGTATATCAACTTCTAAGCCAGATCCCACTGGACAACACTGATCCTACCGCAGAATGGTAACAAATCTGCTCATCATGGTTTCTATCATGGTGACCTGTGGGCGAGGTGACCTACAGACGCAATGAACCAAGGTCAAGAGAGAAGAGGAAGAGGAGGAAGTGAGGAAAATGATTATGGGTTAACTTAGGATCTTGATTTCTCTCTCTCTCTCTCTCTCTCTCTCTCACACACACACACACACACACACACACANATTTCTCTCTCTCTCTCTCTCTCTCTCTCTCACACACACACACACACACACACACACAGTCATTATACTCTAAGCATCCACATTATTCTACTTTCATCTTTATAAACATTTTTCTTTTTTTTCAATTATACATCATAACAGGTGGAATTTATATTAGATCATCAGCGATGCCAGTGTTTGTATGCTGTGATGGCTGTGTAAAGAAGTATGTGTTGTTCGAGCAAATGACCAAGTTTTAGGATGCTGTTAAGCCACCACACACCTCTTACCCATGCCTGGCCCAATGGCGGAAACCAAAAATCACAGTCTAAGCTAAGGCTTTCACTGCGTGTATTTATTAATAATATTATTATGTTATTATTGTAATTATTAAGACAGTTCCTATATGTTGATTAAATTTAGCTCGAATGATCTCACTCCATGAATAAACAATGACCTGAATATTTAAATTTGGTTCTGATTGACTTTTCAGAGGTTGGAACTCCAGATTACTATAAAATTTAGCAATATTTTTTTCTTTACTCACTTGGACTAAATTACCCATTCAAAGCAGGGTGTACTGTATGTATAGTTGCTTAGAGATGTACAATGGCCATCTTGTCAATGCACGGGCCTAGAATTGTGTAGTTTGAGATGAGTTCAGCAGTTGAGGCATTCAGCACATCTTCCTAATAACTCAGGGACATTTTCTAATAATGTATGTTTAGCAATAAGATTTACCAAACCAACTCAGAGGTGACATATTATGAGGTGACGTATCAGAGGTGACATAGTATGTTTGACCAGGCATAAAGCAAAAAAACTCCCCTGGATAACTCAGAGATACAGTCATTCGGCACATCTACCTAGGTGCCAACTCAAGCAAAATATCCCTTCCTACACTCAGTGATGCTTGAATGTGCATGTTTCTGTAGGGCCAAAGCAAAAGGAATACTATCCCTGAAATCCATGTGTTACATTGCATATGCTTACCAGGGTGCTACTTACTCAAAACAATCTACAAATGTGGCGTACAGTATTACTCCCTCTGACTTTCTGTCCTAAATATTGACAGGTGTACTCATGCTCCACCAATAAATTAGTGTTACATAGTCCTACATCACAAATCACAGAAACCATACATCTTCTTGAGAATACTAAGGTAAATAGTTTAACAGTTTTTATTGCTATGGGGGTTACAATAGCTTGGCAATGTTATTCATTGTGAAACTGAGATTATTTTACTAATCACACTGAGACCTTTCCAATGACACCGGACATGAATATGTTGTAGCCTTACATTCATATAATATAGTTCTGATTAGTTATAGTTCCAGCTGTTGAGCCAGGAGGAGATCCTGTGTGGGGGGGTCGGTCAGTCCCCCCCCCCCCCCCCCCCNCCCAGCTAAATATTACTTTTTGTTTGTGACACCTGCAGGGGTGTGGGGGCGTCAGCCATAAACACATTCACAAGATCCCCCCAAGTCAGGAGAATGTCACAAATAACAGAAAAAATAATAGTGTGATCAAAGGACCATAACCCCCTCACATAACCCCCCCTTGGCAGAGGGGGTTATGTGATCACTGGCATTTGTTTGTCTGTTTGCTAGTAAGATATCTCAAAAATTTATGGATGGACCACTGTTTTTGAGTGATGATTCTGCCACGATTATGTGTTATCTTTCCAACTGCAGCAGCCCAAAATTGTACAGTGTGTAGGAGCCTTTATGTTGCTGCAGCATCGAAATAATGGAGTCTGATTTGTAGGAAGACAAATAGGTGTTTAAGTTTGAATAAGCTGTT
Source organism: Lucifuga dentata (assembly GCA_014773175.1). NCBI lineage: Eukaryota > Metazoa > Chordata > Actinopteri > Ophidiiformes > Bythitidae > Lucifuga > Lucifuga dentata. Next base: position 2,990 of record VXCM01001989.1, read on the forward strand.
GGTCTTGTTGTGCCATGCCTTTTTCCCACAGGTTGTGTGATTGAATAAAAAAAACTGGCAGAAATTGGTAGAAGTACATTTATTTATCTTTTTTTTTTTTTTTTTTTNTTTTTTTTTTTTTTTTTTGGCTTTTCCTCGGCAAAGACTTATTACCTTATGCTGTGTTTAGTAAGTCTTTATGAATAGTCAAAGATTGGGATGATATGTGGTTTACATTTAAATACCCTTAAAATGGATAGTAAATATTGCAATATACTGATGATGAGGCTGCCGTAGACAAAGACAGGAGATGTTGTGACCAGAATCTACTAACCAGGCAACAGTTTTGAAAATAAAATTGTCAGTATTGGTGGTGTACTTCTGTGTATTTTTTGGTAACTGTTAATTACCCAATTTATTTGTTTTTATTCTTGAAAACCATATGGAAGCGTGAACACTTCTAAATATCTAATGTGTTACAAAGACACTATGGCTTCCAATTTGCTTAGTTCTCTGCCCTTCCTGTAGTACAACAGACGTGTATAAGACTTCACCATTTTATCACAGTCTGACATTTCCTATTGAACTGGTACAAATGGCATTTCCCCAGACAAGTTGTTAACTTTTAAAGGTTGATAGATTCAATACACACCAGGCTCAAATAAGCAGTGGATCACTCTGAAAAACAAAGCTATGAGATTAGTTGCTGTCAACTTGAGGATGAGATGTGCAAGTTTGTGGAGCAAAATGTGAATGCTATTTATAAGGTGACATGGACCATATTGATCTAGAAGCATTTAATGGAAAGAAGGCCCTAATTTGTGGTTTTCTATGGCTACTGCCTTTGTCCTGTGATACAAGTCTACGAGCCCTTTGATATTAATGTTTCCCCATGTGACTCTGATTTAAACCGCGCAAAAAGTCTACATGAGAAAAAATATTAGAAAAGGTCTGACTTGGGTCAGAAAAAGAATAAAAAGATGAAGTTAGATGCATGGCAGACACATCTGATGTCATTATATTATTAAATTATCAGCAATTAAATAATTTACCCTTGAAGAATACATTAATAATGACTATACTCAGACAGCAGTATTATTAAAAGCCATACTGGAAAGTCCTTCTTTTTGAGATACCAAGGTCAATTAATTTAAGTGTGCACATGGTGGATATGAGCATAAAATAATTGTAAATAAAGGTCAAACAGAGGTCAACTAATATTTTCTAAGGCAATTAAGAGCAGATTCACATTTCTCCTTCAACTCTATGATTATGATCTAACAAATAAACCAGACATGTTCACAGAGGTCTTTATTGAAAGTGACCTGCTCATAAACTATCACGCCTATTCCTTGTAAGTTTCATCAAGCCTATTACAATAATGTTTATGCATATAAGTACAACAATTTGAGAACAGTAGCATTTATATTTATATTCACCCTGTTCAATAATCAACATGAATGGCTACAACTGTCTACACCTGCAATTAAGAAATCAGCTTGAGCTGATACACCTTCTAGATGTCCAGACTCAGAACAAGTCTTACCTCTCAATGGAGGATAAACAACATATCTCAATATGCTTGGAGCAGATGGCTTGGAAAATCATTTACCAGCATTTAACAGCCAGTGGTTGAAGAAGACAATCCTTGCTGAGTTGCCCAGTGGCAAGGCTGTCTTGCAGAAGAACAGAAGGAAGCCAGCAGACAATGACATGGATGACATAGCAATCTTTAAGAAGGAGAAACTAGTAAATATCAAACCAGCATCTAGTAACACTGATGATGTTCTGAGTGAACTGTACACTATGATCCCCCAGATCACAGTTAACCCTGTGAAAGAGCTGGAAACTGAAATGAGGCAACATTGTTGATAGGAAGGCACTCAGAGTAAACCAAAGCATTCTATTTGGTTTTATTACATCTAACAGACAGGTGAAGTACAAGCCAAACCAGGACTCAACAACCTTTACACAACAACATGTCAGAGAATAACCTTCAAGTCCTGGAACAGGTTCCAGTTCTCCATCATGATATAATAGCATCCCTGAACATCCCAGGCATCTCTTCTGAAAATACAAGGCAGCAAATGATAACTTTCCACCCCACTGTACATGTTCTCAAACTGCACATCTTGAGTATCCAAGCCAGTATGTGGGACAAGGCACACATTGGCCAGCAGAAGCTCCTTGATCCTGTATAAAATGGCTTCTAAAAGGACAAAGATGGCCAGGTGAAAACCATCACAACTACATAAATTAATTATATAATAAATTATTTAATTATTTTACAAATTCAAAATGGATGCCTTTTCTTGTGCCCCTCATTAAATGTATCTTTTTTTGTGATTAACACCACTGGAGTCTTTATCAAATATGGATTTAGCAATTAGAATCACAATTTTGAGGCAAGCCAATTACAGAAATACAGAAATTCATACTTGAATTTCACCTTTTTTTTTTTTTTANAATCATGTTTTTTTTTTTGTTTTTTTTTTATGATTAATTAAAAAAATATACAGTTTTCCAAGTTGCCACACAAACTGAATGAAATTACATTATGAACCTCAATAAAGGGAAGATACCATTTATCAGGTACACACAGGGGTGAGTTAGACAAAGGAAAGTATACACAAAACAAAGTGACAAATGATGACAACATACAGTATATTTATTTTGTTTAGCATGTAAAGTTAGAAATGAACATATTAAGCACATCAATGATCACACAAACAGCAACTTCAATAAAATTTCATCTAGAACAAATTTGCCTTTCCTTCAACCCCTTGACCATGCCAGCTGCTGCTTTGACAATCTAATGGTCCTGTTTTCAATCTATTTCCAAAGGAGCAGATAACCTGCTGCTAACTGCAAGCAAAAAGACTTTGAGACACACCCAACTCCTCCTGCATCCAACTGCTCCCTATAAAGTGTCGTTCAGCATTGTTACCCTAACCCTAACCCAGATGAGAGGTGCTGGAGGTGGGATAAGTTGGCAGATATTGCTGTAAACAAAACAAAGAAAACATACAATTATCTAAATAGATACGCAGTTCTCACACATGTAATTTTGGCCATTCAAGAGATCTTAAATTTGCTAGACACAAATTTGTGTTGCTATAGGCTGAGACCAGTAGCCTAAAAAAAAAAAAAGTTTCAATCTGCGAGAGCAGAAGTAATGACACATTCTGCATCCTGTTGGAAAACATCTACAGCTATGACAAGGGGATGCCAAATTAAAATCCAGCAAAGCCCAAATAAAGTGTTTTCAGTGCTTTTCATTTGAAATGTTCTTTCTTTTTCCTTTTTCTTTTTTTTTTTTTTTTTTTNTTGGGGTGGGGGTGGGGGGTTCACATGCTTCAATAATATGCATACAGTCAATCAGAAAACCTATTCAACTGAAAATAACTTGGCTGTGTTTTTATTTGCGTTTTTCTCAGTGAGCCCATGAGTGTTGTTATTGCCTGTCAAACAGAGCCACAATACACACAGAGACATGCGTTTTGCTCGCAAAGGGAATTGACTAATTATTTTGATTACTAATTTAACAATACTGGGGTCAATTCATTCCTTTTTTATCCCAGCAGCTGTACTCTTCTGCTCTGCAGATACACAGCTGGGAGTGAATTAAGAATCCATATCCTCTGTGCATCTGTCTAGTACAGCAGATGTTTGTCCCCATTACTCCAGTGAAGGCCAACTGACATCTTGTAAAGAAGCTGCTCTTCACAAAATACAATTACAGTAACATTAGTAAGGGCATGGTACCCACTGATTTATATTTTATTCACGTGATAATATGAAAACAATACAAAAGAGTTAGATCAGTAGATCCTGAAGAAACCACATCCTGTGATTGCTACAATCATAGCTTGTATGGTTGTCTTTAAAGTGATTTTGCATGTTTGGATCCAGTAAATACAACCCTCACATCCATTACATTACTGTCAACCATTTACCAAAACAATTAAAGGGAGGGGTACATTTTAGATTTGTTTACCTTCTAGGCAGCCATTGACTTCAATGCATTCAGTTCAGAACTGCATGGAAGAAAATGTACATCTCTGCCAGGGAATGGAGTCCCAGGAGAAGATGGCTTTTATTGAGAAATTAAAAATGACTGTCTTCTACATTCAGATGTAATAGCAGGCAGAACATTGAATTTGAAGGTGGGTGAATCACCTGATCATTTGATATTGAGAGATCAGGGGATTTGAAATAACAGGAAAGCTAAAATATAGTTTTATATTTTGGAAAATGGCAAGCAGGAACATAACATGTATGCAGGTATACTTATTGAGCTTAAACATGCAAATTCCTTTAAAGGAAAAAAATAAATTCTATAATTTATCGCTCCTGCAGTAAGGGGAAATGGTTGTCAGTAATGTAATGTTTGTACGAGTTACACATATTGGGCTCAAACATGCTAAATTGCCGGTATTATCCTTTATTTGGATAAGCCATATGGAACTATAATTGAACTGTGAGTCAGTGTGTGACTTGGTGTGCCCATTTTAAACTACACTGCATGCCAGACAACGACAAACAAAACTCTCAGCCAATGACTTATTTTTCACCCTTCATGGGTGGTCCATAAAGTCTCTAGCCATCAGTCACTTAAAAAATACTAATCCATGTTCACAGCAGCAAAGTACAAATCTGCCTTTTCCCCCCTTAATGGTTGCACACCCATTTTGAATAAGCTCTTAATTACTGACTGGTGTTTATATCTCCCTTGACACATGCATAATTAAGCAAATGCTGGGCATAAGCAAATAATTTTACCCTTCCTATTGCCCCATTGTAACATACCAGTGAGCTATGTTGCTCCTTTTATTTATTGTTATTTTTTATTTACATACAGTTTGTTTCATTTTGTGCTTCATGTGCCAATTTAATGACTAATAATGCTGTGATAAAACCGTGTTAGAATTAGCATTACATTAGCATCTAAGCTACCACTCAACTGAGAAAATCCTAGACAGCCTATCTTTGTGTGATTTTAACAGCAGATTAAACTTTAGCCCTCCCATCTGGTCTTTCATCACAGCCTTGTAATAAGAAACTACACATATCACTTTGGGATATGTTCAGGCTAACTGACAGTTTTTTGTCCAGTGATGTGTTTATATGCCACTATCTTAAATGATCACAAGTTTATTCTAAGCATGTTGCACCTTTCCAAACTTCACCATCCTGTGGATGGCAATCTGTAACACCAGATAACAGCACAGTCGCTAACTACAAGTGGGGTCTATTTTATGCTTGCTCTAATCTAAACTGTCTTTTGCTCTACTTCACGCCACTCAGGGTAAAATAAAACAACAACAACAACAACAAAAAAAAAAAAACACTAACGATGAGGACTGCCTGCTGAAAAATAAGGCTGTTCTGAACAGCTCACATGAGCAGCTGAGCCATTGTAGTTTTGCAAATATGTGTGATTTTTACATTCTGTATCTGTTTGCATTTTGATGACTGAAAATTAGGATAAGGCAACTGAATAAATAGGAGGGAGGATAAGGGGATAGAGAAGCTAATTTAGACAGAATCTGTTGATAATGAATTCCCAAAAAGCCTCCATAATTTTACTGCTCAATTGGCCTTGCAGCAGTTCGGGTTGCAGCATTTACTGGATCTACCAGATGGAGACCTAATGAGCCCCCCCCCCCCCCNTTTTTTTTTTTTTTTTTTTGCAGAGGCAATACACAGATGGAGACAATATATGTATTTGCACTTGCGTATGCCCAAACCCACAGAAATATGCAAGACTATAAAGAACTCATATCTACCATCCCACCCACAAATATAGCTTAATCAACAACTATTATTTCCAAGCATTTATCTGTAATATTTGAGTGATGTTGTAATAGTCACCCCAGCATATTGTGGACCGCCCCCCTGGTGAAATTGAAGGAAGGATGGGGATACTCTTACCCCTTTCCAACAGGGGCCGGTGCCGGTGCCGGAGCCAAACTGAGCACCGTTCTTTGCGTTCCCACCGCAAAAACACCAGTGCTCGGCCGAGAACCAGCGTTCCCGTGCCGGTGTTTTTTGGCCCCAGCAACAAGTTGGTCCAGAGCCCAGCACCTGTGACGTCAGGGTCCAGGAGGTGGGACACGCGTTGTTGTTTACCAAAATCAAACATGTTGCCGGTGATCTGTGCAGTTGGGAAATGCAAGACAAACTGGAGTCTTCTCAAGAAAAAGCTAAAATATATTATAATGCATACACAATGTAAGATGGTATTTTATTTTGAAGAAGATTCGCTTCCTGTTTATAGTAGATACACATTGATCTGACCGTTGTAAACGTGCATTAGAACTGGCTGTCTTACTCTGCCTACTTCATTACTTCTTATGTGTAGTTGTGTATGTATGTATACAACATATATGATGAAATAAGAGTGGAGCTGCAGAAAGCTGAGTGACTAGCCAGATGAAGAAATAATAAACTAAAAAAACAGTTGAAAAAGGACTACAGAGACCACAATGACTGGGGAAAAGTGGCACTGGATGCTGCTAAAACTAAAGCTGGACTTAAAAATGAATTAATGGATTCTGTTTTGGAGAATCAGCCAGAAAACCAGCTTACAGGAGTGATAAGTTATTATAATAACCTAACGTTGATTTTATTGTGCTGTATTTGCTAAATCATACATGTATTCCTCTAGCTATATATCCAGCTAGCTATTTCCAANTATTGTGCTGTATTTGCTAAATCATACATGTATTCCTCTAGCTATATATCCAGCTAGCTATTTCCAACTTAACTGTGTATGTATGTGTGTATGACAAGCGATCACAGCTCCCACACCCCATTAAAGTCTGTCACATATATTTACATATTGCTGTCTATAAAATTAATGTCAGCATTGTGCTCAGCTCAGCTCTGAAGCTGGTGGGAATGCAAGCTGGTAATTTCAGGTGCCAAGCTGAGCACCGGCTGGGCACCGGCACCGGCACTCGTGCCACATTGGTGGGAACGAGGCATGTGTGTGCTCAGCTCTGGTGTTTTGAAAATTTCATTAATTGGCCTAGAGGGGGTGCTATACTTTTGTACACTTGGTGATTGGCCTAAAGTGGGATTGTATCATTTGTGGTTTGATGATTGCAGTTGCAGAACCAATGAGTAACAGCACAACAGTTTTTTCATGGCAATATTTCCACTGGCTAATACAATGATGGTGTGTGGTCTGATGGTGTGTGTTACGGCTGTGTCACATCATATTGTTTCATGATAATACTGATATAATTTTGTAATATGATAAAAATGTGTCATATAATATTGACAATATTGCGGTGTGGTGATGTGTTGATGACTTGTCACATCATGTGCTACATGAAGACACAAAACAAGTATGCCCAAAAATAGCACAATCAGTGTGCCTAATTAGTTCCAAAAAAAAAAAAAAAAAAANAAAAAAAAAAAAAAAAAGAGCAACCTCTGTTGTTTGGAAACAGGAGTAACTTGCTAACTATTAAAGATGGAAACACAACACATTTGTTCCTCCACCTGAAGTGGAAACACCAGCTTGAATACCAAGAAACTCACAAGTTGCGTGAGGAGAGCCAAAAAGCTGATTTGTGATACTAAGTAAGTAGGTGGGAACTTGCTAATTGTATTCCTGTGAAAGAAAAAGAAAACAATGGGGTGAAAAAAGAAAAGTGGTGACTTTTTGTCGCATTGTATAAACTGTGTTAGCCTAGCTGTTTACAGTCACTTTAGCTGAATTCTTTGCCTCAATGGGCTTGTCAGATCTTAGCAGATCTAGGTAATTTGTTTACAGTCTAAAATGTGATAGGATTTAATTATTTATACTTTTACTGAAAAGAAATGCACTGTTTTACTTACTTTTATATAAACATTTTTTTTTTTCTCATGTTAGTTTGGCAGTATTGTATACTTATGCAATCACCAATGCAACATGAATACTGTCCATGTTCAATGATATTCACAATGAATATCGTTATTGTAAAAATACCTTGAGATATGACATTAGTTTAATGCTAAATTGTCCACCTGGAGTGTGTCATTGTTTTTCTATAGTACAGAAAAAAAAAAATATATATATATATATATATCATATATATATTATATATATATATATATATATACTGTATATCATATATATATGTACTTTCTAACTAATTTTTGGGTAACCAAACACTTTATTTGTGGAAGAAAGACAACTGTGGTTTAACATCTAGAGAGTTCCCCCCCCCCCCCNAAAAGGAAAAACAAAAAAAACCATCACGAGATTATGTCCAAGATTGGTCTCTTGTTTGTTTAAGAGGCAACTTGGTAGGAGACAGTGATTCTGCTGTGACATATTCTGATTGACTGACTGATTCTTTTTAATGGGTTATTAGAATGAATGAAAATAATTGCCTTCCACTGGGCAAGGACAAGTTGTGCATGCAATTAACTGATGTTGGGAAGCCCCATTACAGCATTTTGTCTTTGACTCATCATTGGTCAGACTAAGTTATTCACAACAATCAGATCATTCACAACGGCCATCAAACCAGCAGACAGGCAGGAAGTCAGTCATTAAGAGATGAAATACAAAAATAAACCAGGGTTTGATGTGCATCAGCAAAAACAGCGACTATAGAGAAGAACAAAATCAGTCTCAGACTATAGAGAACAACAAAATACAAAGAAAAAGAAAAACACCATTCAAAACAGGTTGTCACAGTTAATGTTTCCATTTTGTTGTACTTGCCAGCATGCCGCTAATCAATTTTTTTTATTACTGTAATATTTCAAATAGCTTCCCATCACTAATAGGTGAATTTGAGGACGGCACATTCCGTAAAATTTTTTTGAATCATATGAAATGTTTAAAGGCCAATTTATGCATGACACTACCTATGCAGATGTGATCATATCATGACTGCCATGCTTATCCTGCATTTTTTTAAAATGTTGGTAGTGTTTGCTCAAAAAATGTCACTGCACATTTGTAAGATGCAATAAAAATCATGTGGGCAGTAGGTCAACATTTATGAAGTTGACAACAACAAAATTGGAGAAGATAATTGATCAAACATGTAAGAAACTATCCCCATTTATATGATGTCTCAGTACAGCTCCACAGTGACAAATATGATTGCCAGAGTACTTGTCATGAAATCATCCTTGATTGTTACCATCTTTGTTTACTCTGTTGACCAAACTTGGAAGTAGTTTTTAAAATGTTTCGGTAGCAACCAAGGACAATGTTTGTTTTGGTCCTCACATTGCCAACCAGAGTATAGAAAGTTTTAATCTTCCATCTTGTTTGTTCAAAAAAAAAAAAAAAAAAAAAAAAAAAAAAAATACATAGTTTGAATTCAAGTATAAAGGAAGTTTTACCATTTACCAATGAGTTGAAGCATAACATGCTCCAAGTCCTTGGAACAGCCTTCCTAAGGATCTGAGAGGAACTGAAAACATTGATATTTTAAAATGCAGACTTAAAACCCATCTTTTCAGCTTGGCTTTCATGTAGTGTTTTATGATTTTATATTTTAATTTTATTTAATTTGTTTGATTTGATCAAATTTATGTATATTTTAAACAACTGTTATCAATATTTTTTTGTGTTTGTCAATCACCTGTGAAGCACTTTGAGTTGCATTTACTTGTATAAAAGGTGCTATATAAATAAAGTTTGACTGATTGATTACAAACTAGTTATTTCAACATTTCTGCTATACAATGTGCTCCCTCTAGTAATGGAAACACATTTTTCCTATGAGTGGCTTTTTAAAACTGGTGAGAGTTGAGAGTTAGGTAATAAAAACAAATTTAGCAAGAATGACAGTAGCTCACTGAAATGAATACACCCAGATGCCCCATAATAAATTCCATAGTAGAAAATTTAGGTCTACTAATCACATACTGAGGAGTTTTTCTGCCTGATAATTTGATGCAGCAAAATAACACACATCGAGTTCAGAATTCTACCAAAGTGATGTACCTGGACAGTTTGGTTTTATTTGTGTCATAACACTAGAATAGTGTTGCAGTGTTTTTAGGAAGATTTTTTTTTTTTTTTTTTTTTATACATGCCTTCTTGGCAGTTACTGTTTCCACTAGATGTTAATGAGGATCCCACCTCTGTTTGCATGAATACAGCCTATCCTCATTAGTGATGTGTTAGATGCAAGAGCTGTTTATGCATCTTGCATCACTGAATCAATTGCTGTCCCTGCTTTTTCATTTACTTTTCCAACAAAACGTCTCCACAATGCAGTCTATGTATGAGTAACTAAGTGTATATCCATGCACCTATGTTGCCAAGACTTTCTTATCATCATTATTAGCAGAAACATTCACTTACAGACTAACTCTGCCCAGTCACAGCACAGCAAACTATGGATAGCGGGAATGACACAGGAAACAAGCTTTTCCTGACTGCACTGACAAAAACAATGCTGACAGAAAGCCACGCATAATACCGTTTTTGCAGCTTAGTGAAAATGATACACATTTTCCTTTAAACCTCCCCTGACATGGGATAATCCAGCAGCAAGTAAGAGCACAGATGTTAAGTAAGTGCTGCTATCCCAAAATGAGTGTTACCAAAGGAAGAGCAATTACTGTAGATGGAGTTCAATTCAATTAAGATGTACATTCTTAATTGCCCTTTGGGGACAAATAAAGTTCATTGAATTGAATTGAATAGATGGTTTACATAGGTATAAGTTTCAAATCTCTCTCTCTCTCTTTCTATAAAGGTGCTTTGCTATAAAGGTGTTTTCAAAGATCTATTGTATATTGATGTGACTGCATGAAATCAATAAGATATTGCATACTAATTGCATATAACTGACTTATTAGAACTTCTTATAAGAGCTTACATCTTAATTGCTCTGGCTTCTTAAGAATAGACAAAGCAGACAGAAATAAGGTACATTCTCATTAAAGGTACAGTAGCTGCTAAAAGTATATCCATCATTATCCAGTGTTACTAAAGTACATTCTGAGTTGCTTTATGTTGAATTAAATTATATTGTGAGTTTATAATGTATGAGAGTGACATTTTTCAAAAATGTCTTCACCCACAAACAGATGTAGTAAATAGAATGTCATTTTATAATTAAGGTCATTTTATAAATCAGGACAAATTAGTATTGTTAATCTTGATTGTCATGACCAAATAATTCAACTTACACAAAAAAGTGCAATTTTTAGATAGTGTACTGAGATTGCTCACAAGTCCCTGGTCCAACCCACATTTGCAACATTTTTCATATGGTATAAGTGAATATTCTGGCTGTGACAGCAACAGGATGACATCATCACTATAAAACAGATGTAAAGTATGCTTCATTCCAAGTGCCTGTTGGATGGTTAGATAGCTGGATAATGGCTGAAACCCCATTATAGTGGGTAAATTGGTGGGACTATATCTGGCAAATTTTTTAAATTTCAGAATCCGCCAATCCGCCAGGCACAGCACTTCACACAGCGATTGGGCATGCATAGTGAGGGGTGAAGAAGGTAGAGTTTTAATTTATCCTTCTAGCTTACTTTTTTTTTTCTTTCTGGCACTGGCTCTGAGGAGAAAAGTGAAAAGTGTCGTTTAACAACCCCTCCTCTCTCCTAAAGTGACACTGTGTGCCGTTATCTCCATTAACATAATTAATGATGTTGAGATGACAAGAGAAAGGGACACACACACACACACACACACACACACACCACTCCCTTCCCTCTCTATGAAGGCAGGCTTTTCCCCCACCTTCCAGTNACACACACACACACACCACTCCCTTCCCTCTCTATGAAGGCAGGCTTTTCCCCCACCTTCCAGTACGGGCACTTGGAGAAGGCATAAATATGGTTGTTCTCTGACTAATGAGGACGAGGTCAGATGAAGCCATAATATTAGTTAATATTAGGGTGACATCTTATACTCATCACCAGGGATTCATTTACAAACACAAAAATAAATGGAGAAAATGGATGTCTGTGAAAAACAATTAACATATATACATTAATTTTAAGGTGAAACAAGTTGCTTTTAAAACTATAGCTGGATCTTCACTTTCAGAGGCTTTATTCTCTACACAAAAACTGTTACATATATAGTTAGCATGATTTCTAGTTATGTATGAATATGTATGAATCATCCTATACTGATGTGCAGCTGTGCTAGCAGTAGCTGTTGGAGGACCTTGGAGAATTTGTACTGTGTACTGGCAAATATTTGATTAACAAAAGTTTCAGGACATGTTGAACTTGAGTGTCCCTTGTTATTACTTAATTAAGTCTGGCACACAGTTTGCCAAAATATCTGAGAAGCTTAAATGATTAATGTATGCAACAAATGGGAGCATGAGTCCCTGAGCACTTGATTTGAATTAAGCAGAAAAATAAATAGGCACAGTTATAACACATAGCATAATGAGCATGTAATGAGTATTGTAAAACATCACTCCAGCCATGAATGTTTCTATGATATTATGAATGAATCTTATGATGGGAAAGGTCACAAATTTGCTTGCAAAAACTCGCAAATTTGCGAGTTTTAATGATAATTCAGTGCTTATGATAATATGATGATCCGATGATTTTGCACTAAAAGTACAAGTTTACTTTATTGCTAAATCTGATGAAAAAGTATCATTTAATAAGGTCATGTACTGCCTGTTTAAAAACTCACAAATTTACAAGTTTTTAAACTCACAATTAAAAAAATAATAATAATAATAATGAAAATTATATTTAATGATGAATCTTTTATTTATTTAACAACTGGTGCGGTGCCCGTTCAAAATGTGCTTGTTTGGACCGGGCCACACTTATGGTGTGTGCTGCAGCCTGCCACAAGTGCCTGTGGAGGGGAACATATGCTGCCAAAACACTAATGCTGCTCAATAGACAGCGCAACTAATTGTAGCAAATGGTAAGGAATAGGGATGAGCAAGCATACCAACTAAATTACGTGTATCCTACTCAGATGGCCGGGGCTTGACCGGGGAGTGGGCGTGGTTTAAACCGGAAGTGGGTGGGGTTTAAACCGGAAGTTGGCATTTAAAGTCTGATACAGATGGGTTGATCAGAAGTTGCTAACTTGCAGTATTTATTGGTTTTTTGTTTGTTTTTGTTTTTTTTAAGAAAACTATTTAAGAACAGCCTCAGAATTGAGCTTCAGATCAATGTTTTTGATCACAACAGTAAGAGAACTACTTACAGAACAAGTTTTTTTTTATAAATTTGAATGAATAAACTTCAGTGAATCAATGAACACAACACATGCAGTATTAAGACATATGAAGTAAATAAATGCATGAACTAGAGTTTTCTAAACATAACTTTCTTTTATACTGTTTTTTTTTTTAACTTTTTAAAAATTAAATTTAAACACTTAACAATGTGATGTTTGTGTGTGGGAGCACAGGGCTTTAACATTTTTTTTTATTATTATTTTGTTTGGCTGTATTTGTTATTTACAAAACACAATGTTATGTGGTGTGGGTGTGTGAGTGAGTGAGGAGAGAGAGAGAGAGAGAGAGAGAGAGAGAGAGAGAGAGGGTCAAATAACTAGTTATGTGCTATAGTGCAAGATTCAACTTATTTGCAGCCTAGATCATTACTCTGGTTTTATTTTTTTTAAATGAACTGACAGTATGAAGACAGTAGAGCGCACCAGGTTACAGATGACTAACATGATGTACTGTATTGTGCTTTCAGGTGAGTGACGACGTCTAAATGTGCGCAAAATTGCATTAGTACAGTGGATGTATAAGAATCGCTAGCTAACTGGCTAGTTATCCTAGAAGCTACAAGCTACAAGAAACTAGTAGCAATGTCTGTTTGTATCAATATGCTTGCGTATGAATGTCCATAGCAAATGAATGTGTGTTTGTTTAGCTGTGGACTGAGAATAATGTTGAGCTGAATCTGCGAATTGCAAACTATAGCTAATAGATGGCTGCTACCGCTAGTGTGGACGAAGTGGCTGTGAGTCGTGTGCTGCAGCAGCAGCTCTGTGTAGAGAGGAGCTCTGTGATTGGCTGCCTGGCCAACCATGTGGACACAGCACGAGTAAGCGCTACCCAGTGAAATTTTTTTCCCTTCATGAGTGTGAATATTGACACATTTTACTCGAATGGTACTCATGCTCATAAAAAAGTGTATTATCCGTAACAGATAATCATTTTGTTTGAGTACTTGGCTCATCCTTAGTAAAGAATATCAAAAAAAAAAAAAAAAAAAAAAGTGATAACTTTTTTCCGGTTTGTTGCAGAAGTAAGTGCAAATGTTTGTGATAACTGAGCCAGAATTGTAGGAGGAAATATGAAAAAAAACTGTTTGGGAAAAAAAAAAATCAAAATGGTGGAAAATCTAGTCAGGTAGAAATGGGTGTGGTCTATATGGTTGGATGTATGTCAACTCAAGTTGATGATTCACGATTCAAAAGTGAAAGGCTAGAATGTAAAAGTTACAATGCCACCACCAGGTTGATTACCTCCAAAATTTTATCAGTTCTTCCTCTTGACATTATCTATCTGTCCCCCAAATTCAATCCAAATCCACTGATAACTTTTAAGATATCCTGCTAACAAACAAACTAACAAGCAGACAAAGAACCGCTGGTGATCACATAACCTCCTTGGCAGAGGAAACATCGAAGATATAGTGGCATAAATCCTTTCTCATCCAACAAACAGATTGCTATCAGGCTCTTCATTTCAGTCTACACATTTGTAGCACAGCTATGAATTCAAAAAATAAATTGTTTTGCTATAATAAGAGTTTCATTCACCTCTCTAACTATTCTTTTTCAAGTTCAGCTGAACTGACCTGATGTCTACTGGCTGATGGTGAGTGGGCGAATTTCTTTTTATTCAGTAGCTGGCTTGATCCTGCAGCACAAGATCAAATCTGAATTATTAGAATCATATTCATAGTGCATGAAGTAAAAATCTGAGTGTGAGATTGAATAGGAGCACAAACCGTTACATTACCTTGGGGACCATTAACCAGTGCATTCTGCCAACTAAAAGTTTAACACAGGATGAAATAAGGCTGTACAATCCTTATCATATATCTAAAATGATTATTTTCTGAAGCCACTGATAGAGTAAATCTGTATGACATCTAACATTATGAGTGTTCTTGGGACCCACTGTCCTGTTTATACTGCAAACAAATTACAAGTCTGTGAGATCAAACTAGGCTTGAAGCATTTCAGATATGTTGGATATGTTCAAAAATTCTGCACAGTGGTAGCAATGCTCTGGCTTCCAAAGAACTCATTAAACCATTGGGATATATTTTTGTTTGTTTGCTTGTTTTAACCTAACCAAAAGAAGCAATTGTTGATCTTTTGTTACTGTAATTGTTAAAAAAAAATAAAATAAAAAAAAAACTTGTCTAGCCTTTAAACATGTATTAACAAATATTGGTGGGATTAATAATAAAACACCTCTGTATAATGTGAACTGGTTACCCATATTAACAAACTTTCTGATTAACATCTGCACTGTATGCTTGACTCTCAATGGTTCACACCAGTAAAATTGTCGCCTAAATCTGCAGAGTACTTCAGAGACACTTATTAGATGTGCTTCGTGTCAATGTAAATGGTAAAAAGGGACATGGAATCGGTTATTTTCAGATCTGCTTGGGACCTCTTGCATATGTGGAAATAAATCAGATATCCACTTGTGACTGTAATCTAAATACACAGATCAGAATTACCTTGAAATTTTGACTCTTTCGTAATGTTTTACTTTATCCATATATCAATGTTGTAAGCAATCAATATGATGACCACTCTGTAAACAAAAATGGAGGACATACTATATGTATCAGACATACTGATGTGGGATTTATGTCAATTAGTGTGTGATAACAGATTCCATTACAGCCACCACAATCCAGCTCCCACCTACTTCTCCTCCATGATCACCTGACAAATATATGTATCCTGATTGGAGAGACTTGGTGATAAACGTTTACACAACATATTGGATGTTTCTCTCCGCATTTGAAACTTGCAAACCTACTGATCATAAATAGATCTCTCATCTTCGTCCAGTGAAGCGTTTTTTGAAATGTGCGCAACTGCATCCAGGGTGTTTCAGGTCAAAGCTGTATCAGATGTGGGCCAATTAAAAGAGAAAATGTAAGTACGCTGAAAAAAAAATTGGATATAGGCAAAAGATCAGAATTGAGCATTAAGACTTGTAGTGTAAATCCAGCCTAAGAAGTTAACAGTGAGACCTGTGTTGTGCTTTTCAGCACACTGTCACTTTAAAAGACCATCTCACCAAGTAATACCTGCTGATATTATAATGAGTCTGTAAATAAATCAATGACACCCCTTCCCGTCGGGCTGATACACTGAGACCTGATGTGCTGCTGCTGATATCTAACCAGCCTTCAGTTACAAGCATAAAATCCAGATTGTATGCAGTATTAACATCATTAACTAAATGACTTGCTGGATACAGAACTTACATTGAGCTTTGTAATGGAAAGCCAGTTGAATGTCAGAGAGGAGTCTGACATTCAGATGGAATTGGTAACAGGTTAGCCAGATGTGGAGCTTGAATTTAATGCACTATTCTTCTATTACCCATCAAAACTGGAATTGAAAAAGCTAAAGGCACACTGAGTCCCAACTTGTTCTAGAAACAGTAATGAGACCACTGTCATTGTCTGAGGCACATGCCCCACATTACAACTCAGCTCAAATAAGTATGTCTCTGCTGTGATTTTGTTTTGTAGCAGGCAGCACAACATGAATAAAGTACTTTCCTGGGAATGTGAGGCATATTGAATTCATTATTGTTGTGCTTAAAATGGATCATGTCTGTGGTCAACAGTCAAACAACAGAACTTAAGAGCTACAGCTGGTCCCATAGCAGCACCACAACTGTCACTGACATGCTCGTAGCATGCGACAAAACAACAAATTGTAGATGTGTGAAAGGAAATGTGCAGAGGTGGAAAAAGGAAACCAGAAACTAGAAAGTCAAGATGTGTGTCTGCAAAAACAAGACCTGTTACGCTGATAATTCATGTGCCATCAGAAAATGCTTTGGAAGCAGCGACTCCTTTGGTAAATATAGACCCTAGTCTCCACAGTCAAAATGGTTCCTGGGTTCTTTTTTTATGGGNGGGGGTCCTTATATGTCCTGACCTGGGCAAATTATGTAGAGAAGACATCTCCATTGCCTTCACATAATCCGTAACATGATATGACTCATTTTGACAGAGAAGGCCAACATGGAATTTTCAAAGATGTCAAACAGTTGGAGCAAGAAAATATAATAATAAATAAATGTACAAAACAACACAAATAAACCTTTTTCCTACTCTCCACACTGTTTTCTACACAATTTTGGCCATGTGGCCACATTACATTTACTTGGCAGCCATAAAGGCACTATGGCTGAGTTCTTGGATTGCTCCTTGGGTTGAGGAATAGATTCAATGGGTTTTGGAACGGATTGACCCACTAAGGACGGCTGCTGATGTCTTGCAGCTGGTGAGCTACACAGGTCAATGCCTGCATTAGCCCTGTCATTGCTCCCACCTGTTGTTCTGCTGTTGGAAGTAGCCCTCTTACACAGGTGATTTCAGAAGACAGCTGTGTGTGCTCTTTATGGTCGGGATGGAATAGATGCCATACACCACATGTGGATTGATGATTTTAACTGTATCAGAGAAAAATGTGTAATGGACATTTTAAATCGTCTGCTACTTAATTACCATAGGATTTAAGGGTGTATGATACATTTAACTTCCCGAAACATGAGCATAGTGTGGAATGGTGAGGCTTTATTATAGAATAGTTTGGTTCAGGGTCCTGGATCACAAAACTGGCTTTTTGATTGATGATCCCCTTCAGCTTTGTTGATCCCCATGGGGAAATTACAGCAGGTCATTGTAGAGGCAAAAAAAAAAAAAAAAAAAGAGAAAAAAAAAAAGCAATATTCAGGAAGGTGAAATAACATGAACACGCAACTACAGTAGAATACAAAGTGACAGAAATAGTAGGGAATAACACAATGACCAAATAATAAAATTATAGACTATTTTGGATTTTTAATAAAGGTCTTAATATATGATCATTATGTTCATGTTATCTAGCCTGGAACGAGTATGAAAAACAAACCAAATCCTGACATGTTTGCACTTTTGTCTTATGATTAAGAATGTCTTAAAATAATACATATCATCAATGCAGAACAATAGTTAAAAGTAATAGTATGTCTGCTATTGAAACAAAGACAGGAAAACTAATAAGAATGTAACTGTGTAAATGAAAAGGCTTCAAGAGTAAAGAAAGCTTGAAAAGGTCTAACTGTAATACTGAAATACTGTTTGTATAGCCCAATTTACTGGGAGCATATTTTCAATGTGAGGATATACTGTGTATATATATATACGTATATATATATACACATACATATAATCCGATTCATCCTTAAAGAGTTTTTTGTTGACAAAGTTGCCTCATGTTTCCCTGAACTGCAGTTATGGACCAAATTGTGGATGAGTCTGAATGTACTCTAATGTAAGGAGACCCCAACAGTTTATACAAATGATTAATGCCTCAGACGACATGATTTTAGCTCCACTTTTCCAGTCCCAGATAGAGTTTTCTGATGTGGGACAACAACCCCAGGTTGAGCCAGCGCCCATCACTGACACTCGTTAAGTACAAGCAGTTGAGAAACGCACTCAGACCCAGCCTTGGGATATCCCAGATGGGCTGACATTTTCAAGAATGTCTGAAATTATCTGCTCAAAATTTGAGACACTCTAGTGTGAGCAGATTTATGAAAAATCCATAGAATTGCAATGAGCAATCGCCAATGACAGCATGAGAATAGGCAATTTTTGCTACCCTTATTTTTCCAGCAATTCTCTCCTCCACATTCTGACTTTCAGCTTCTTTTTCTGCATGAAATAGCATGCACACTATTTGAATTCCAAGCAGCTCCTCCTCCTCCTGTTTGGGTCCTTATTAGCAACATCACAGTGCTGTTATAATGGCTTTACATGTTTTTACTTCTAGCGTGAGGTTTTGTGAGATTGACATCAAACTTATAATTTGTGCATTGTGTATTATGCACACAACACAATTTAAGGACATAAAATTACAGGAAAGATTATTGTATAATGTGAGCGGTTCCGATATTTTTTGGGATTTCTGAAGTCATGTAATCTGAGGTTTGCATTACACTTACTCTTTGCTCATGCATTGCAATGTGTTTTAAACCCACATAAAGCTCTTTCATGTCTTACCTTATCCAGCTCTGAGCCAATTAGGAAAATCTCTGTTGAATTAAAACTGCCTCTTAACTGGCACATTCTAAACTTCAGGAGAGATGATTGTACTGTATCTCTCTTAGAATGGTGGTAATATTTGCTTTTTTCTGACAGAAAAAAAAAAAATGAAAAAAATAAAGAAGCACAAATATGTATAAAAAGAAATCTAGTGAATTTCTCAAGCCAATTAACGGGAGGAAAAATCATTTCACTCACTGGCACATGCTGTCAGTGACTGAAGCAAACTCTGTTTGTCAGTGTGGATATCTTCTTTGAAACTCTGACTGATATTTATTTTTGCATACCGCTGAGCAGTTCACACACTTTCAATGCTGTATGTTTGGACTCATTGTCAAGCTGTTGTATAAGCTTAACTGGTACTGACATTTTATATAAAATCAAGAAATGAGTGCAGGCTACGAAATGTAGCCAAATATGACACTTATTTGTTGTGTATATTTCTTTATTATGCATACTGTAAACATTACAGTAAATGTTTAACATTAAGTCCAAACCTATATTGGGCATTTGAATGATGTGAGCAAATCCAGCAAAAATAGACTCTTGAAAAAAATGGTATAGAGGCCAGTGGATGAAAACACTGAATAAAATAGTTCCCTCACTCTCCAAAACACCTGAGACAACACAAAACAAAGACAAAACAAAACAAAAAAAAAAACACCTGAGAAAAATTAGAAAAATTCTTTCTCAGGTTCTCATGCCAACACGTGTAAAGAGTGTGGGTGTGTTTGAGACAAAGTGGAGTTTGACGATACCGGCAAGAACAAGTGGGTAGTACTTGCCCACTGTAGTTAGGCTTCTGTAACCTAACTCTGTGCTTCTACATGGCCTCACTGATAATCGCTGATGTTATGACTATGTGTTTAATATCTAGTATCTTACATGTGGCTGTTCATTGCTTTAACATGGTCTTCCTTAGTCAAACAGGCACTGCACAATTTAAGTAATCTTGTACATTTGCATTAACACGTCTGCATGTTTGAACTGCCCACCCATTCTGAATGGCCAAAGCCTGTGATTTCAATCCTGACACTATCCGGTTTGATTGACATGCCATAACATGGGTCAACAAAACCCCTGGACAGTTTTATACATTGACAATTTTAAATGAAGCTTTATTCCAGTCAAAACAATATGGCCATGTTGCAGATATTGGCAGGCACACATGCATTCAGCTAGCTTCACTTCGGATTTCAGAAAATCTGTCACAAACAGGGAGTGGACTTCAGACTACATACACAAATGGTCACGGAGGAAGTGGTGTTTACATGACAAATTGAACAATTACAAAAGGAACAGGCAGACAAATAGTAGTCAAAAAGTCAGGCTTATAGTCATGACCAGAGAGGCAAGCAGAACAGACAGACAAATCCAAAGGCTGAGGTGGACAATCCATGGTCAAACAATTACGAGATAATTTTATCAAAACAGACGAGCAGGCAGACAGGACAGGGTAAATTTCCTGAAATGCTGAGACTGGGTGAAACAGCAACACTACAATATCAACAACTCTCTGGAAGAGAGCAAAGGGTGCTGGATGGTAAATAGAAACACTGGGCTGACTGAGGATTTGAAAGCTGATGATTATGTCAGGTGATTGAGCAGAGGAGAGAGACTCAGGGGTGACGTCTGGTGGACAGGTGGAGAATTGCAGTTTTATAACTTCAAGAAACTGGCATATGAGACTTCTCAAATTGCAATAGAGCTGACCCAAATTTCTGAAAACTCACAAAATCCATCTGACATGTGATCTCTCAATGTGCCAGTAAACCATATTCAGCAATGCTGCATTCACATGTTGATGGCAGAAAAAAAAAAAAAAAGCCCTATTGGTCGTTATAATGGGATCACTGTCAACTGCAGCGAGCAGTGTATAAGGGAACGTTGCCATGGTAATTTGGCGGGAAAAATTCAATATTGGAGGATGCAATAGTGTTTTAGTATTTTGCAAAATGTTATACAAAAACAGGAAAGCTCCGGCTCTGGCCATTTTATATGCATGTTTAAAGAATGGTAGGGACACAGATGCATGTGGGAGAATTCCATTTTGCCATGTCAAGAGCCAAGGCTGTATGGAGAGCTTCGGGGGATATTTCAGGCTGTCAGTTTGATCACCTGCTTGATTTAATTTGTCATAATTACTAATAATTATAATGTACAAAAGTGGGTGCGTCAGCCCCAAAAGAATGAGTCTCTCGCTATTCATCTTTGACCCAAGAAAAATCAACATCCGGTTTTGTCATTTCAGCTGTAGCAAGTAGAAAAAGTCGGAAAACTTTAACTTTTGAGAGCACGTACTGTCTAGGTGCGCAGTGTGCGGCTCTCATAGTCAGCGGTGACAAGAGTTTTCCATCATCTTCTCATTGAAAAAAATAGAACATCTGGTTTTCCATCTATCGCACCTCGTCAACATGTGAATCCAGCAAAAGCCAGCTTGACAGTACCAGGGCAAAGGCACTGACACATCTAAATGGAATGTGGCCAGTATTAATGGTATTAATTTCACCTGTACTTGACAAGTTAAAATGTGTCTACAGGTACAGTATTTGTGCATGCAGGGTGTGAACTGTGGCTCCTGCTATAAGGATAGGAGCCCCAAAAACAGCACATCTCTGTCTGTCTCACTTCCCACCAATATCTGGCCATCTGAGGCCTCTGTGACAAACGCTCACCTTGAGTGCTGAATCACACATCCCTGGGGCTCACCGACTCTGCCTGATGAATTTTCTTGGGAAAGAAAGGAGGGGTTATCTCAGAGGTCAGTCTAATGTGAGCGACATTCATCAAACCTCGCTCCAGAGGAAGAGGCTGAAATTGAAAATCGGAAAAGGGAGTGATTCTTTGAGGGTTGCAGGCAAGCAGGGGGCAAACAACGGGGGAGAGGAGAACAAAACAAACAATCAGCTCCAACGTAGAGGTGGATCATAGCTAATGGATTGGAGATATTGCAAGTGGGCAGTGCATGTTTACATGTTGTAAACTGCAGTCAGCTCATTCATCACAATCCCCTTAATATTTCCCTCCAGCAGTCTTTGCTTTCAATTTGGTGGCAGTCACTGCATCTTGATCCAGTGAGAAACATACAGTACATACATATCTAACAAACAGGGTTTGTTATTATGTTTATTTAGAATTATTACATGTGTATAAGTTCGCAGTATGACATTCCAAATCTACAATCTGTTTGGCTCCAAATTTTAAGGTTAACCTTTAGTTCTTTCATTCAGTGTTGGCAAGCCCTAATTTTACCTTCTCACTTTCACCACACAATAATAATGAAGCTATTAGACTGAACCTGCGCTGTTTAAGTATCCGCTGTATTTGTTGGTATAAATCAGAGACACAACTTCAGCTAGAGCTGCAACAACATGACTCGGTATTAACACAAGAAATTACATTTGCTTACTGGTTCTGGTCTTTCTGTGGTTTGCATTTTGTGTGTGTTTGCAACTGTATTTCATGTTGTGTTTTGCTCCTACATTCCTTGACATGCAAGTCATAGGGATTGGAGATTCAAAACTGTCCACTATGACTATGAATGATTGTTTATCTGTCACTGCTGCACATTTCAAATTATGTGCACTCGCTCGTTCAGCATCTTTGTTTCTTTTCTCACGTGAGAAAGACATAATGGGCCAGATTCAAAAACGGTAGTGAATAATTTCCATATGTATGGATATGGGCAAATATAGTCATGTAACCATGTTCCCTCATTCATCAATGCCTGTTACTGGGTATCTTTTAGCGTTTTCGTTATTTACAGTATTTTCTTATTTACATGTCGAGGAAGCTATTCATTAAAAAAAACAACAACACTGTCACACAAAAATTAAGACCTGTTTCATTCTGGTCATAAATTTCAGTGATATGAAATCTGGGCAATGTTTAAAACTGTATTTGCTTCACATGTTAGTGATCAATAAATCTGATAGATAAACCCACTCAGCTGAGTCAGTATTTAAATGATGAGTTTTGATCCAATCTCACACACGTTCTTGTGGCACTGACCTTATTCATAAAGCCTCATCTCTGCACTGTGCGTGTCTGTCTTCCTCACACATACGCCCACACACCACTCTCCACCCCTCACACAGCAGTCACACTACAGAGGCTAATATGCACATTTACCTGTTATTTTAGTGTCAGTCTTTTAAAATGTGGAGCTCTAAAGCAAAATTTATGTTTCCCTTGCCAGTTTAAAGTGTCGCTGTCACTTTAACACCAGATGAAGCAGAATAAAGCATGGCTCATAAATATGAAGCTATGAAGCAGCTTATTAACAGTGATCTTCAATGGCTTTTACCTGAGACACACAACAACACTACCTTAAAGTGACACTGGTGCACTGAATATAGTAGGAGAAGCTTTGTAAATGAGCTTCAATTATCATGGCGCACATTTAGTGTGACACTACATACTTAGCATGATTTTTAATAAATCTGGCCCACTGTTTTTATTAGTCCTGAGGCTAGTATTGTATGTCATGATTTGGTCCTTTCCCTGACCTCTGTAATTCAAGCAACAGTGCTCATGAAACAGGTTCTTCTCTGTAGATGTGGTGCATTTATATGCTCATGTGAGGTGCACTGGACATCCAAAACTTGAATGTGACCTGCTTATATTGACAAGCAGGGTTGTTAGAAAGTCAAACCTCACACAGGCAATCAGCAGTGGTTGACCTTAGAAACGATGTAAATTTTATAGCTTCTTTAAAAGGCTGAAGTTTGTAAACTGACTGCAAAATTAAGAGATTTCCTCACAACACTTAAATTGAACAAGCATCAGATACACAGTGGTCTGCAACACCTTTAAATCAAATAGAATAAAAGCCACAAAGACACATCATTATAAAAGATGCAGGAGTAAGAAAATGTTTAACAGCATGCAAAGAAGGAGTTACACATATAGCAGTGGGAAGTGATGCGTTAAATATCTAAATTTAATATAAGCTTCCGTTCATGCTTTAGTGCTATGCTTTAGTATTGGTAAAAAAAAAAGTCTTATCTGGAAAAAAAAGCAAACAAAAAATTTGGAGATACTTCTCAGATCTGCTCAGCTATGACTTCAACTTAATCACTGAATGTATTTCATTTATTTTAATTATGTGTAGGTGTGTGAAATATTGACCTCAGTGCAAATATCCCTTACTGATTTCTCAGAATTTCTCAGAACCCTATTTTGATGTTTTAGGCTTTTTTTTTTTTTTTTTNTTTTTTTTTTTTTTTTGTCATTGTTCCTTTCTGTTTATGTTGTAAAGGACACTGTAACGCAACATTTACCCTAGGAATCAAGTGTGTTTACATAGTGAATATATAATGTCTTTTAGTGGACATAGCTACTCCGGGCTCCCACACCATTAAGCATGTGACATATAGTGCTGAATAGGTGCTGGCCAAAGATATCCACATTACATTTATAGTAAGCACACAGTAAGGGATGACCTGTGAGAAAGTAATATAATTTAGGTAGAGGATGGGGCTAAGGTTTTTCTGGCAAATGGGGTGATGACCATGTTGTCTGAGGGAAAAGAGAGCTAAGAGCCCAACACAGCGCAACCTATGAGCTGAGGGCCTGCAGGAATTTGAGGAGAATTTGTAATGGCAGCTTTGTTGGAGGAAATGCAAGCTATAGGATATATGGGGCAATTTGGAGAGGCTGAGGCTGAGCCTCTTGTCCTGGAAGAGACTAAATGGTGTAGCTCAAGGCACTAAGGGGGAGAGTTACCCCAGTGTCAATCACACACAACTCAGAAGCACATTCAAGAATGATTCCCAGGATATTTAGACATACAGTATACATGGTGGCTGTGACACATATCCTGTGTTCGCTTTAAGTATTGGTTTTGCACATCTTCAAGTGGTAATACTACATGTTCACAAGACACAGTACGCACGAAAGTCACAGGAGTACTAATGTCAACTTATGTCAAGGAAATGTGACAACTAGAAAAATGGCTGAATATTTCAGGAGAGGCTCATCAAGAACATCAGAACCCATCCCCATTTATATGTTGTTTCATGTCCGCTCATAGCAACAAATGTCTACCAGAATAGTTGGCATGAAATCAATTAAAGGGCTGCATACTACAACATAACAACATATGTGTATGAGAACCTTTAGCACCTTTTCATGATCTTCCAGCACTCAGGGAAGGTCAGATTGGGATTGTGGAGGGGGTAGTATGGCCAGACAAAAATGCCAATGATGCCATCAGTGGCATAGAGGTGCAAAAAAGCACAACAACTAAAAGAAAACACAACAACAAAAAGTGAAATACAAAAACTTCCCCAAAATGGTCCTGAAGTGCAAAACACATACATCCAAAAAGAAAAATGCAAAAACTCCCCCAAAAACAAACACAACAACTTTAAGAAAATATTACGGAAATACGTCATCAGCTGGTCCGTCAGCTTTGGCTCTGTTTCCAGAGGATTTGACGAGAAGGCAGCACCGCCATCATAGAGACTCACACAGCAGTCTGCTATTTTGTCTGGTAAGTTCTGCTGTAGTCATTTTTAACATGTTATTTTGGTGTGACTGTAATAGAAAATAAGCTAAACCAACAGATTTGTATATTGCGTAATTAGAAAGCCCCCCCTCCCCCCAAAAAAAAAAAATTAATTAAATAAATAAATCAAAATGTTAGGTATTTAAAAAGCCCTGTGATCACACACAAACATCACACTGTTTAGATTTAATTTTTAAAAAGTAAAAAAATAAAAAATAAAAATCAATAAAAACGAAAGTCATGTTGAGTATGAAAACTCTAAGCTCATGCATTTTACTGCATACTTCTTAATACTGCATGTGCTGTGTTCATTGATTCACTGGTTTATTCATTCAAGTTTATAAAAACTTGTTTAAATAATTTTCTTACTCTTGTGATCAGAAACACTGATCTGAAGCTCAATTCTGAGGCTGTTCTGTAAATAGTTTTCTAATAAACAATAAATATAGCAACTTCTGATCAACTCGTATTCATGTCGCTTAAAATAGCGACTTCTGGTTTAAGCACCACCCACTTCCGGTTTAAGCACCGCCCTTCCGAGTACAAATACAGATACAGATAATTTAGTTGATCGAACAGATACAGATAATGGTGTACTTGCTCGTTGTTTTATTTGATTGCATTATACTGAAAGATGTCAAATATTTTTCTACCCTCATTTAAAAGAAGTGGGCAAAATATGAAAAATGGCTGCAGAGACATAACTGTCATGATTTCTTTACTGGGGCCTGATGGAAATGCTTCACTCTTGTGTTTTTCTCTGCAGGTTTGTTCAGCATTGGGGTGTTGACATATTGTAAGATATCATGTTTTGGTATTATAGTATTATATTTATTTATTGTAATACAATTGAAAATCATTAATGGTCTGCATACTATGCAATAAATTCAACACAAATGTCTGGCTTTGGATAACAGCAGACTCATAATGAGGAGCAGTGTGCTGGAAATGTCACTCAATACTGTACATAATTGATCACATCAGGAGTTTTTAGAATGTAGACTCGATTTTTCAGATGTGTACTCACATTCAAACTAGCATTAGGTTTACTTTTTTGGTATGTGTGTGATTTTTTTACCTTATGATTCTACCATTGCACTTATCTCTGCTCTGTCTTCGTGCTACAGACGGTCACCAGTAACCTACCAGCAGCCACTCGTGGACCCAAAAGACCAGTTAATTTGGAACCTTATCTACCATCTGCCAAAAAAAAAAGCTTCATTATTGTGAGCTTTTGATGATCCATGGTCACATTTTCTGTCTAACTTAGACAAGAGTATTCCACTGACAATGGACAGTGAAAAAAAAAAATGGAGACTGAGAAAAGAAAGTTAAGTTTATGCCCTGCATAACCAATCACAGTCTGTATGTATGCGTGGANACTATAAATTACTATTATTTAATATTATTATTATTATTTTACTATTATATACAGATTTCCATGTTATTTTTATTTCGGGTATACTTTTAAATCTTTACAATTCTTTAATGTGTAAAAAAAAAAATCCACTTCTACTCTCACTTGTTGCAACACTGCTGTGCACATTGAGTGAAAATGGGCTATTTAGTATTGTATTTTTAAGTGTTTTTAGAAGAAGAAGTTTTTAGAAGACACATTAAAGGAAGAAAGAAAATTCCCCAGATTGTGACTGGAAATAGTGGATTATGAAAGATATTTTTCCACATTCTGTCAATTTTTATATCCCTATCATGTCTGTCATTAACAATTTGACTTGTACTAAATCAGTTAATATAGATAATTTTACTTTTTTGTGAGGTACTGAAACTTTAATACCTCAACTTGGTTGTACATAAACTATCAAAAACCTTTATCTATATCTGGCTGGGTTGTTACAGAAAACAGAAAAACAGAAGTAGAGTGTGATTAAATAGCATGTTAAGTTAAGGCAGCCCTGTTGGCTACACATCCCTCTTTCATGTTTTTCCAAAGACGGTTCCTTTGGGACTAAATCTGGGAAGTGGGTCATCTCTTTTAGGAGGAGCATTTTCTGTTGGTACAATATTAATATTTGATGTGCATAAAATCCCCTATGGATAGTGGGAAATGTCAACTACAGGGAGGGGTTTCTGAAGACAATGTAAACACCACAATAAACAACATGAATCAAAACTATGACAGTGGAATTATTCCATAATAGCATTTAGGTTTTGCCAATGGGTGACACAAACACCACAAGACACTCCACAATACATAAGAGACAATAATCAATGCAGATGATTTATTTTCTATATTTTCTTTAACTGGGAACACAATGTTTAATACGTGGCTGACAGATACACTAATACAACTCAGGTCATTTTAATCTGAGTAATGACAACCTATTAATCAAAAAAAAAAAAAAAAAAAAAAAAAAAAAANCTCCTTTTTTTTTTTTAAATTTTATGAAGTATCAAATCAGCCTTCACTAGCAAACATACATTCCCTTCAAATGCTATAGAAAATATTAAAACAAGTAACAAGTGGAAAGAGAATAGTGGAAGATGAAATTCCATGATGTTACATTCTTGCACTTCATTAAAAGTGTTATCCAAACCTTTTATATAATAACCTATACTCATTTATCATTATAAGCCACATAATTATCCTCTTTACTCTCCAATTACAAGTAGTTCTGTAGAACCTGGTTTTGAGAAATGTTGAAAAAATAATTTAATAGTCAATTTTGTTAGCTTTGTTGAAAAAGGCCTTGAATGTCTGACAAGTGTTAACATAAACAAAGGGAAGCTCACAGATTACTGTATGTAATGTTTTATTACAATGAGTAGTTAATCAAGTTAACTATCATGCTATTCTAACCAGACTGATTGATTATCATGCTATAATAGCCATAATCAATACAGTAACCAAGCCTTTGCACTATTTTATTGCTGCAATTATTGGGAAAAAACTGTTACAAATAATGTAACCAACAACAAAATGAAAATGTTACCTTTAAGTTTGATCTCTACTGCAGTATATGATCCAAAAACTGATACTGGACCTGAAACTCAAGAGATTATGGCCGTTAAATGGCCAAAGGAGTAAAAGCTCTCCAGAGCTTTGGCCAGGCAGTAGTAATGAAGCAAAAGTTCAGTAAGCATTCCTATTCAAGCCCAGAGATGATGTTGAATGATGCCATCACCTAACACTGGGCCCAGCAGTATATATCAGGCTGCACTATCATGAAACTGCAGAACTGAATGATAGGAAGCACCATTTCCTGTCATAATCTGCTCTAGGTCCACACTTCGATTCTGCCTATGAATCCTCTCTTCCCCAGTAGACAGCAGCTATATGACTGAATAAGTAGTCACATATCCACGATGTATCTGCTTAGGCTAAGCTACATTGGCTGACCCTACTGGTTTGTATGACAAGTTCAATGCCAGGGCCCACTCAGTTGTTACACCATCATCATTCAGAAGCCCTTTTATCAAACTTATGGTCAATTATTATTGTGTAAAGAAATCAATCAAAGTGTTTGTGCAGATGTGCTGTAGATCACTGTCAACAGCTGTGACAAGATGAAACTGATGTTCCATTTATAGAGTGCGTGCGCGCGCACACACACACACACACACACACACACACACACACACACACACAAGGAGGCTTTTGTCATCAGTGGTAGCATTTAGTCTACTCTGTCTGTGCTAAAGCTACCTGTTACCTGAAGCCATTTTGGATGCACAATGAGGGAAACTAACAAAGCAAATCAGGTTTACCTTCTCTAACATTACTAGACTTAGGGACTGCTATCTTTTCGTCAAACATTCCCCTTTCTTCTGAGCCTTAGCCACTCACTGGCCCTCACTGCTGCTTTAACCACATATTTAATTTCCTGTCTCAAGCTCCACCCCCTTAGACCTTATTTTCCAAATAAGGACATATTTCTTTCACAGCAGATATAGAAGTCTGTATGTATACCAGCTATGTGTACCACATTTGACCTTTGTTATCAATCTATATACATAGACAGAAAACTCAGCCAATATTTATTTTATGTGCCTGTTTTCGTGTCATTAGCCAGATTTGATGGGGACTCCAGCACTGATCTGTCACAAGATTCATAAGACTTTTGACTGACACATTTATGTCCCTGTGTTTTATTTTATAGCATGAATGTTGTGGACAGAACAGAAATACAGTGAGGAAAAAAACACTCTAGAATTCATGAAAGACTGACTAAACATTACACTAGGCTTTCTCTGTTCTATTGTTTAGATCATGGTAGTACACTCCAGTATTTTCCACAATTTGCGGAGTTACTTGTGCAGAAGGCTATTAGTGGAGGGTATGTTCATTCCTATATATCATGGCCTGTCATGGATAATAGTTACTTGTCCTGAGCTGTGAGATCAAAAGCACAGTTTCACAAAATTCCCATTATAACTTGTCAATTTCAGTTTGCAAATTCTACTACAACTGTGTGCAAGTTTGGAGCAGAACTTGTAAGAATTTTTGTTTTGCTTTCATTTTCACAAAAGGAGGCTCTGTCTGATGAAGCATAATGGTACTGTTCAAACCTGACAGATGCACTTCTGAGTAAATTTAAAAGTAAAATAAACTTCAGAAAATCATCTCAAGCAGGAAAGCACCAGGCAGCACTGAGAGTGACTGTTTTTCTCAAAATAAACAACAAAGACAATGAACCAGCTGCATACTTTACAATATGAGATTAACACAGTTGGCCAGATTAATAAATGTTGCAAAAAGGAAACTAAACTGTAGAAGGGAGTTTTGGCAACATATTATATGGAGCATGAGACACTCGTGGGTTTTGTACTGGTTCACTAGTTGTAAGAGCTGAGTGATTCCGGTGAGCCGGGTGAGCTGACTCACAACAGCAAATGAATTGCACTTAATTTCAGTCCCAGTTTGATGTTGTAATCAAAGAGACTGAATTCATTTTCATTGCTTTCTTTCACAGCACCCACACCCCATGAAAAACAAATGTAAAAAAAAAACAAAAAAAAAAAAAAANAAAAAAAAAAAAAACAGCACATTCTAACATTAGCAATGAAAATAACATCCTTTTATTTGGCTTAAGCATTCTACAGTTTGTGTAGGCAGCTGTCACCACATATGTAAGGTGGCTGTTGTTGATGAAGTTACATGATTGTCCACTACTGACTCCCTTGCCTTCAGTGGTAAGCTGAGATGGCAGTTCATTCAATCACCTGTGGCTCAGAGACTCAACATTATTTGAGTGAATTTGAATCAGCAGAACTTGCTGAAACCAAAAGAATGAAATGGTATATTGCTAACCAGAAGCAATGTGGCTACATGAGTCTGTCTGAACCATGGAACTTCACAAACCCAAAAGACATTTTACTCACTGGGGCTGAATCATGGTTCACTGAATGAGCAACTACACTGTGTCTGAGACAGGTCAGCCTACAAGGAAGCGTAATGCAGTTAGAATGAATATGAGGAACTTGCCAAAGACTTTTTCATTCATCTGCTGAGATATGTTCGGAATTGTTATGATTTGAATTATTATTATATATGAAAATCAGTGAATGGAAGTAGATGTGGGGGCTTTCCTACTGAATATACACAAGCAAAGCAAGGCAATTTTTAGCATTTATGCTAATATTTATTTTATATATTCATTAATTGCTAGGAAGGTGTGGGTTGCTCACATTATAATGAAAAAAATGTGTAAACCAGCCGTTATAGACTTCAGCTGCTAGCTAAGCAGCCTAACAATTAAGAGGTAAGGTTGTTGTTAGACATAACTAAATGAATCAATTCACTTAAAAACTGGTAATCATAACACTATCATCAGAAAGTATTATACTTTTGATGTTAAAGTCATGCAGTAATGAAGTAATAATAACAACAATAAAAAGTATAAACAATTGAATTGTTTACACTTTTTAATAGAAAACATTGATCAAAGGAATACAATAACAACAATAACAACTATAATAATAATAATAATAATAATAATAATAATAATAATAATAATAATGCATGTTAGATTATTAGACTTCTTTATGATTATTTGATTATTAGTCAAATAATCTATAGTAGGCTATCAGTATATAGTTGTGTATAACAGCTGTGTGTAAAATGCAGTGGCTGTAGCAGAGCAGTTGCACAGGAACATTGCATTTACTAAACTCAGTGACTTGCCCAGTAAGATACGACTATAGCACAGGAAGTTTACTGACGCAGCACCTCCCTCACCCCACCTGCTGAGCTGTCACTCAAAGATGCCTAATTGAATATTCATTTGGTGCTCAGACCTGCTATTGCAACCCCCCACTGACTTGGAGCCTCAAGGGACATTTCAGGATATATGTCCAAAAATGATTGTTAGCTTATTTAAAGTAAAACTTGCAAGTTGGAACCCCTCGTGAATTAATGTGTAGAAAAATTATGTAGAAATTGAAAAAAAAAAGAAAAAGTTTTTTACAGTAAACCTGCATACACACTTAAAATGAGATTTTGACTCACTTTTAAGGCAGTTTGACACACCCACCTCAAAACACTGATAATTAATGTGAGGGAGAGGAACCCTACAAGGCCACAGACAGTAGTGTTCAGATTGAGTAATTGTGTAATGTAGATAACTTCAGATTTATTTAATAAGCTGTCTTGGCATGAACCACAAATGGCTTTGTAACAAATGCACCCAAGTCTTAACTTATGCTTATCCTGCAAAAAGTGTAGTTGAATCAATACATCCATCTATTGACCACTTTCCTGTGCAGGGTTATGGGGGGCTGGAACCTATATCAGCATTCATTAGGTGAGAGGCTTGGTCAGATCACAATCTCTGGTGGTGCTTAGAGGGTTCTGGCCTGCTGCTGCCTATAGAGCTGCGGGACTCCTGGGACACTCGGTGGGAGGCTGTGGGTGGTGGCCTGCTGCTGCGGGCAAGTGCTGCGGATGGTGGCTGGTGGGCGTTGGGGTGANCTTTGCCTTTGGCTTGGCAGGCCCTCCTCTGCCTCCCAAAAACAAATTCACATACAAATCCGGCAAAAATATGGCTAAAACTACTACTCCAATCCATCATTCAACCCTACCATACAGCAGTGAAGTGTGGGGCCCATTAACAAACTAAAACTTCAAGGAATGGGACAAACATCCCATCGAACTGAAATATGCAAACAGATTTTACAGATTCATAGAAACTCCACCAATAACACGTGCAGAGCAGAATTAGGCCAAATCCCATTATTGATTACAATACAGAAATGAACTGTTAAATTCTGGAAACATCTAAAACAAGGTCCCCACAATCCTACCAGCATCATGCTCTGCAACACCACGAGACAAGCCCCCTTACTCAGCTGGTCCTGTCTCTGTGCCCACCAACAAACACTGAACGTGTCCAAACACAGGAGCAACCTGAGAGAAATATTATAAATCAAATACACAATTACATCACAGACACAACCACAATAAACCAAATTATCACACAGCAAAAACACAACTACATCTGTCACTGGAACACACAAACAGCAACACAGAATACAATGCAGTGCTGCCTGTCCTTAAAGAGGTAGTACACCATGGCGTCATACCTGAGCTTGGTGACTGACGTCAAACATCATCTAACATCATCATCATCATCATCATCATCATCTAACAACCCTGACAAAGTCGAGACTGAGTGCACACAGCCTGGCTATAGAAACCAGGAGATACAAGAAATCATGGCTCCCCAAAGAACAGAGGTTCTGCCGGCAATGCCACACCGCAGCCGTAGAGACAGAGCAGCACTTTCTACTGGGACGTCCCAAATTTACACCAGAAAAAATTACTTCAAAAAACTGGAACAAATACAAACTTCAAACAAACTTCACTGAAATGACCAAAGAAGTAAAAATGCACATTGTGCTGGGAGAAAACCCACTAATCAGCATATTAATAGGAAAATATGTTTAAAATTTCACCAAATGAGAGACACACACACACACACACAAACACACATACATACAGACAATTATTCCCATATTCAACATTATACCTTATATATCACAAGTACAACAGAATTATATTTTGAATGCTTTTTCTTTTTCATGTTGTTTTTCTCTAATTAATTCAATGAATTACTCTAATCTTAAATGACAAGATATCCCTTTTACTTATTAATACATCCATCTTACTTCATGGTATTATTATTAGCTTTCTATTTATTATATATTACTATATTATTTTAAGTAGCACTTTGTAAGCTCATTGTATGTTGTACTTTTTTGTTGGATATGTTATATACACACTGTTTTGACAATACTGTAATTATATATAGTCATGCCAATAAAGCCTTTAGAAACAAGAAAAATAAGACAAACGAGAGAGAGAGAGAGAGAGAGAGAGAGAAACTCATCCCCACTCACATTCATACCAAAGGACAATCTAGAGTTTTCAGTTCACCTAACTTGCATGTGTTCAGAGGCATCCAGAGCAAACCCACGCAGACATGGGAAGAACATCGACACAGAAAGGTCTCAGTCTTGAATCCAGAGCCTTCTTGCTGTGACAGTGCTAACTCAACTCACAAACTGATTAAAATGTTCTCCAGGTTTCTGTATCACAAATAGATTTTGGTCCACAATACCATCTGTGCATTCATAGAACAGTGTATAGTTTGTAACCACATTTGCATAGCCAAGGTCAGCATGTGTGGCAAAACAATTCTGCTGCAATCAGATTGGTAAATACTATAAAATGCACAAAAATATCAGTGTAGTCGAATCCCCCCCCAATGAGGATTGAGATTTGTGAAGCCAGCAAGTTGAGACTGGAAGCTGCAGCTGCTAGAGGAAGAGGGTGTAACCTCAGGGTCACAGCAGTGGCATAAATCTTGACCTCTCCTGAAGCAGCAAGGATGGAAGGTTATGGTGTTCCTAGGTCATCATGACAGAAAGACTTCAAGGGCCAAGAGGGACACTTACCCTAATAACCCTCACAGTGGCCCATCCTCTCTCTCTCTCCCCCCCCCCNCCCCCCCCCCAGATCGATTTTAGCTTTGAGGTGAAAGCTGTACTCTGTGTTCAAGTGAAGCCCACTTCATGAAAGCTGGCTGTGGAAGAGGTTAAATTTTAGTGGACATAAGGCCCCAGGTTAAATTTTAGTGGACATAAGGCCCCAGCTTTCCGGCCTGTATAAAATAGTGATTATTATAGTATGAGATAAAATGATAATATATATGGGGAAAATATTAAGATCAGTGACAGTGTCACTGTACAAGTGGGTCCTTGGTTCAAACCTGCCCAGTTAGTTGGGGCCCATCTGTGGGGATTTTGCATGTTTTCCCAACAAAGCAGAGATCAGCCTCAGTACAGCACATTTGATTTTTTTAATGTCAAGCCCCAAGATGAAAACATAGGTCACCGCCCATACCCACTGGCCAATATTATAGAAAAGGTGATTTAGTCCATACTGAATCATATATAATTGTATTATATATAATTATATTATACTGAATTTATATATATAATTAAGGTCATAATGCATAATTGTGATCACTACGGTGTATTGTAGGACTGCTAATGTGCACAAGTCACGAGTAGGTGGAAGAATGCAGCAAGTCAGAGTTGTTGTCAGATTCAGAGTGGGAGGTTCAATTCACCAGAGGCAATACATACCAGTACATACCATATATGTCTTAACTTTGAAAGATTTTGCTGTATTTTGTACAACCAATATTAAATTATCCAGGTGGAACATTGTTTTTAATCAAGTTATCGTTGTATTATCATTGGTTCTTTTTTTTTTAATTTTGAAATGTATAAATTTTTTAAAGATATCTATCAAATTGATCAGATTTCTGTACTTTCTCCTGTCAAAAACTACTGTTTTTTGGCATGCATAAAGAATGTAAACCATAATATTTAATCGTAAAATTTACTTGTCATCTACTTGTCATAAAATTTACAGATTTGTTGTCAAACTGCCAAATAATTCTATATTATATAGTATTTATAATTCTATAACGAAGAAGAAATCAAAGAAGCAGGCAAGGATCAGGTACCGATAAATAAAAATGAAGAGTCATCAGATAAAGGAATTCATGGAAGGGAGGAAGCAGAACTGCAAATACCTAGAGTTGTTCACACCTTGAGCGAGGTGACTCTCAGGGTGTAAATGACTCTCAGGATAAATGCAGGTTTACTTTCTATCACTGGCTCAGAACTGATGAAGCTGTTTGGATCAGTGGCAAAACGTCTTCAAGACTGAACAAGTTCAGTCGCCTTGAACTACTATTATATCCAATGACTTGAATGAGTGAGAAAGATCAGACATCCAGAAAAAAGCAGATGTCTTTTTTTTTTTGTCNGACTTGAATGAGTGAGAAAGATCAGACATCCAGAAAAAAGCAGATGTCTTTTTTTTTTTGTCTTTTTTTGTTTGTATGTTAATATAACAACACATCAATTATTCTTTTCCAATTTGTTGGAAAATGTATGTTGCAGCTCTTAAGCCCCATTTATACTTCACTTTCCCTACGCATACGCATACAGTCATACATGCACCATGAGCAGAATGTTTTTCCGGGAATTTGTCCCATAAAATTTCTGTAGGTACTGCATCTTGTGTAAACGTTGCCTTGATTTTGGATGATGCACACAAACACAGCTTCAAACGAACGCTGGAAACGCGTGGCAGCCATCTTATGTACGCATATGCATACTTAATTATAAATGGGACTTAAGGACAACTCAGTTTTTGGTATCTCATAATTGTAAAATTATGGCCAACAAAAACAGATACTATATATTTTGGTCACTTTACTGTTCCATTTTTGAACCTGAGCAAAGCCACCACTCCATCTAAAGAAATCGGGAAAGAGCAGCCTTTAATAATTCAGTGTAAGAGCTCTTCCAGGCATATTGCAGCCCACTAACCATGAATACATCTCTAGGCTATACACCCATTTATCAATTACTGTGAAGCTTTTCAGGACTTTAACATTAACCCCTAAGAATAATTGCACTCATCCATGAGAATTCTTGTTACCCATTTAGAACATTAAAGCTGCTCATCTACATTAGCTCATTAGAATTTTAGGGGAACTATTTTAGTTACATTCATAAAAATGAAAATGGCCTGAGCATCAGATAAAAAATAATAATACTAATAAAAGATTATTTACTTTTAATAAAAGGTTCACATTTGCATTGCTAGGCCAAAGACATGGGGGGCCAAAAGTCCTTCAGTGTGTCATTTTAATGTGCAAAGTGATAAGCTCTGCAAAATCTCTGAAGCGCTTACTATCATGTGGCCGTTAATCCCATAATTTTATTGCTGAATTAAACATTTTGATTTGAATAACTTGGCACTGAAATAATGTTCAAATGTATCACTGAAATTGTACTTAAGAATGTTTAATAAACGTACACATAGTGAAAGTGTGTATAAAGGCAGGGAGCTGATGCACAAGTTATAATACAGTTTAAAGGTACAATCTGTGATTCAAATGTAAACAAAATGTCACCTCAGCATCAAAAATAAAGTATGATTGTAACCTGTTCAACATGACTCACAGGTCTTAAATACAGAGATAAAACTAAATCCACATCCACTAAATCCAAGTTATTAATGCTTGTTTATATCAGGAAAACTGGTCCATGATCAGTTAAGATCAGTTGATAAACATACAAAATGTTGACTTCCCATTACTAAGATTAATTCATCAATATTGTTTGTGGATTTCTCTCAGTTTTTTTGAGTCAAAACAAATTATTGATGGGGCCTTTACCTATGTTCATGCTGATTTGATTTGTTCATCTGAAACAATATTATCACAGATACTAAGTTTTTATTTCAAGAAATGCAAATTATGTGAAAATTGAAGGGAAATGTGACGTTGTGACTATGAAGAATTTTAGAATTTATCAGTTAGAACTATAGTATTAGGGGAACACTTTCTTAAAGTGTATTTGAATGAATGATGAAATGAGGGGGGAAGCCAAAATGTCTTTCTGCATTGACAGCAACATTTTCCCTAAGAGGGTTTCTAGTGTGTTATTGACATCTCATTGGAGCTTGAAATTCAATTCAAGTTAAAATCCAGCACAGGAAGCCATGGTAGGACTAAACAGTCATTTATCAATCACCTTTGTGAGTGGCATCCTATGAGTGTGCGTGAGTAGAACAGTAAATCAATTGCTGCACCTCTTTGCTGCAAAATAAGGTTTTAAAGGACCACAACAACGATTTTGTACCTTTGTAAACTGTGCTACTGCCCATTTACGCTCAAGTGTGCCCCGCCATTCTTTTCCCTGTTGGCCATTTCATTGCCACTCTCAGCATCCTGTCCTGGGCTATTCTCACCATGTCCTATCTGAGACATTTCCTCTTAATCTGCACAACTAACCCATTGCTACCGGTCTTCTATAGAACACTTTTACTTTGGTTAAGGGATTGTTTATCTTAGACCTCCAGATGTTGCAAAGGCTACATATAGTTTATCATGCTTTGTTTAGCCAAGGCTACATGTCTTTCCTGACTTAATGCTCCTTCTTGGTAATACTGCCAAGGTATGTGAAATTATTAACAGCCAACAAAGTTTTCCCATTCAATGGATAATGAAGGTGGTGACATGGTGTTGATGTGTAAGAGCTGAGTCTTCTCCTGGTTCATAGTGAGCCCAGTCTGTTTGGTCATTCAGTCTTTCTTTTTTTTTTTTTTTTTTTTTTGGACGTCAACAGCACTTCAATAGAGAAAAGCACTATCTGCAAAGTAGAGCTCTTGTAGGTAGGATGACAGGAACCATTGTATTCCCATCACCTTAGTTTAATGAACAGAATAAAAATGCTACATTTGGTTAAACATAGCAGCACAGACATTAGGGACATCGGTTTGTCTTGTCAAGTATCATGGTGGAAATTCCATAAAAAATAATTCATAGATTTTTACGTGTGATCTGTGTGGAATAGCATGTAGTCTGGTGTATAAAAGATAATGTACCAATTTGTTTTTATATGTGTGTTTTGAAAACATGCAGAATTTCCCTCAAACCAGAACCTGCAGATAGAGTGCATATATTTCTGCTGGAGTATTATCTGAAAGGAAAGGACTTTGAACACCCTACAAGCTGTTGTAGAACACATTCTCATAAGAATCATATATTCATATATTAATCTAAGCTAGCATAGTCTGTCTTAATGACATTTAATATTTCATTTTCATGTACATTTAGATGTACATCAAAATGTACATTTTCATCTACTGTAATGTATTACAGTAGATGAAAACATATCAAGGTGAAAGAAAAAATCTCGACCTACAAGAAAGGGATTGATGTCACTTCTGAGCCTTTGAGGATGTCTCTGCCAGCTACAGCCAAGAAATTTACTCTGCATTTGCATTTGTGATGAGAAGGTCTGAGCAGGTGCAATCACAGGTGCAGATTCATGCCAACATGACTACCAAAATTGCACTGTGCCTCCTGATCGGCTTAAACGTAATGTTGTCTGTGCTACTTCATTTGCATTGGTTCATGTGCAATCCTCAAAAAATGCTTGAGGAAACTTGCTTTTTTTGATGCTTGAAAGTACCAAACAGGCAAAAGTGGGAAAAATTTGATTTCAGTCAAATGAATATGGCTATATTCCCCAAACATGCTGTAATTTGTGATTCTAACAAAGTTAAGAATAGGTGAACTGCTTCATTAAAATCATCCAGTGCACTGCAAAATTACACAGCCAGTTGTGAAATATCTTGAAATAGTGCAATGTCATGGCCATTTACAATGGTGAGTTTGTATACCTTATAATTTAAGGTTCACCTTCCTTTTCATTTTCAGTACATCAGTTTCAATAATTGGATGGACTTTTTCTTAACCTGTTTGAAAATGTATGATTGGATTTCACCAAGTGAAAAGTTAAATAAATCATAAAATCTAAGAATTGGTTGGGAAATTGTTGGTTCACTTTCACAAAACCGTACAATCCTGGACTGAGGTTGGTGATTAAAATAATAATATATAAAATGATGTTCACAATATATTAAATGTTAAATATTTATAAATTGTATATAAAGTTGCATTATTCAGGGAATAATCAGAGGTTTTAGGGGTTTACTAAAGGGCATGAAGAGTGATCAATGGCTGCCTTCTTGCCACCTCTAGCACCAGATGCTTGTTTTATTTTCAGCGTGTATCAGCCTTCAACACAGTAACTCACACATGCATGTAAGCATGGACACAAACACATTTACATGTAGAGTGAGAGAGGCTCTGCAAAACAATTAGGCAAGTCTCTAGGCAGCAGATGGGCCTTTGTGAGACAGGTGTGACAAGCAGAGAACAGGATTAATTCTCATTAGATGGTTTCAGACTGAGCTCCTATTTAACAAACACAATATCGGACACTGAAGAAATGAAAGCACCACCTAAATATCTCTGCTCATGCTGGTTGAAAAACATTTTCTTTACCCTGTTATCTCTTTAAGAATTACCTTTTGAACTTTGACTGTCAAACCTTTCTGTATTATCACAATTGTCTTTTTACCGCCAAATGCATTAAAAGCATATTAAACCACACACATTTTTTTCACCTTAGAAATCTCCGGGAAGGTTTTCCTTGTCTTTCAGTAACTCATAAGCATATCTGTATATTGGTTCCAAAAATCAAACACACCAGATCTGCAATCTACCTTCTGGTTACTCCAACCCTCAACTCACAAAGATCTAAACTTCTCAAACTCAGCCATATACTGATCAGAACCAGAAAATCTGGTCTAACAAGCTTCACCTTTGTCACTCCTCTTTCTCTTTTCTGGCTGACAGTAAACCGAGTAATTGATTACAGAATACATCTTCCTACCATAGAAAGCTTCCTATGGCT
The DNA here is from genome assembly GCA_014773175.1 of Lucifuga dentata. Lineage (NCBI taxonomy): Eukaryota > Metazoa > Chordata > Actinopteri > Ophidiiformes > Bythitidae > Lucifuga > Lucifuga dentata. The sequence goes on from VXCM01001989.1 coordinate 43,593, forward strand.
TTGCTCCATAATGACTCACTAGTTTACTTAATCTGTCTAAACTGCATCTTACAAGTCAACGAAGATCAAATCAGCTCTGTCTGACATAAGCACATGACCAGATGCACATAAAACTAAAAATCAAACACATCACAGACACAATCTGATGGTAGCCTGAAGGTCACAGAGAAAGTTAATGGGGAAGCCGCTAGTTTATACATCCAACAGCTATGGGTGCTCAGGAGAAACTCTCCTCTATGTAAAGGTCAATAAGGGAGACAGCCTTCATAGATTGTTAGAAATACAAGTAAATCCTCTTTGAGACCAGGGCTTGTGGTTTTTGCCTTGTGCCAGGTTCACATTACAAATCAATATGTTTTGACACTCAAGTTAAGCAATATAAGATCTGACTCCATACATTGCTGTGATTGTCATCTTTTACTTACCAAACCAAACTAACATATTTATAATCAATTGTATCAATATATTTAACCTAACAAGGAATTATTATTATTATTATTATTATTATTATTATTATTATTAACAAGGAAGTATTTAAACCAACAAGGAACACATAAACATTTTTGGGGTTCTTTTTCTGATTTATAAAGGATTTAACTGGCTACGCACAGTAACGGACACCATATCAGTCAGGTCAAGTTTGGCAGACAATTGTATTGTAATGTGTGTTGTCTTGTATGAAAATATAAAATTACACTGGTATGTTGCATTTATTTTCCTTGTAGATTAATGTTTTGTATAATGTAATATACTTCTAGGGAACAGTTGTGAGTTTAGTGTTTAATGTTATTTTGTATGGTAATCTGTAGGAACTGAAGGAAGACTTAAGGTAAATAAAGAATTAACTGTTTGATGTTTTTAATGATATTGAGTGATAAAGTTATGCTGGTTTGAGCGGGATGCTAATATCTCATATTTCTCACTGACCCAGTGTTATGCAGCCGGTGTATCACTTGCTACTGGCCCAGATATCCCCTAGGTCTGGAGCCAGTAACACTCATATGCGTTAGTGATCAATAAATTTGATATATGAGACCATTCAGTTAATCAGTTATTGTACTTAAGTGGTGAGTTTTGATTTAATCTTGCATACATTTGCGTGGCACTGCGCCAACTTGTCAGTAACAGGACAACTATGTGGTGATTAATGTACAACAGACTTTGTGAATGAACTTCAATTATCATGGTGCTTATTTCATGTGACACTGCAGTTACCTTGATTTTTTAAAATAAATCCAACACAAGGTAAGTAAACTGGTCAATGCAATGTCAGTCTCAGTGAATACATGAATCACTATCAAATTAGCAAAAAACAAAAAAAAAAACAACAAAAAAAAAAAAAAAAAAAAAAAAAATTGGGAAGTGCATAAATAACTACAAAAAGGCATAAACAGCCAAAAACTACAGAAATTCTAAAGAACACATGAAGAGTTTTAGTGGCTCTTCCAAAACCTGCCCAAACTTCTGCACATGTAGCCAGACATCAACATTAATTGTGGTAAGAGGTTCCTGCTCAAATTTAGCTAGCAATGGCATCAGGACAATGGTCTAACAGGTGAAATGTCTCACCATAAATGGTCAGTCAGTACAAGTTAACGTGACAGAAATTAACAAAATGGCTTCCTGGTATCTTCTTCACTTTCTCTTCCCAGTGTGCACTGTAACATGGACCTGCTAAAGCATATAGTGCCATCTGGTATGCATTGTAATGAGTGTCTTTCTTAGTTTGTGTACAGTAATTGAGTTTTGTTCTGATTTTTATAGCCATAAGAATTATCTGTTCATCCTCACTCTTTTCATTCCCTTTGTCATATTGTACTTAATTGTTATTGCAGAGCAATTATGCAAAACTTTTAAGAAAAACTAGCAAGTGGCTTTCATTTTTGGGAATAGATCTCTAAAAAGATTATACAGTTTGCAAATGTACTTCCATTTCCCACAATTCTTTCATGCTGTTTATAGACAATATTTTGTGACTATGTATATCACTATTTGTGAAAGTAGTCTATGTCATTTCAGAAGTCATTTCCTTTTCATCTGGGGTTCGAGCTTTCTTATTTTCCCTCATTACTTCACAAGGAAATGTGAGGAAAAATTTGCATGCTGGTGAAATTGAAAACAGCATTGAGGAAGCGACATGCCAGCTCATTCTGAGAGCGTCTTTAATCACATTGTAAATGAGAATGGCATTCTATGGCCCTTCATCGTGAGTCATTGTATTATGAGTCAAATAGTGTCATCTGCTCACTGTTTTACTTTATAATGAAACCAAACCCATTACAATTAAGATTTGCCTTAGAAATGTTAGGGGAAAGGTGTTACAACCAATCTTGGCTTAAGTATCATTCATAAAAATTTATTACTTCCAGAATACATATTTTCTTAAAAAAAAAAAAAAAAAAAAAAAAAAAAAATCAAATTTGTACTCAGCTTGATGCTTTTACATTTTCTATGTAATGGGGAGAAATACAGTTATATATAAAATGGTATTTGCTATATATAGGTTTATGTCAAGTCCTAAAATTTGGTTTAAATGCCACAGATTATTTCAAAAGGTTGATGAGAAAATGATGAGAAAGATAGAAGCTACAGGTGAGATCTTTCAATTGCTTTAAATCAAAAATTTGGTAAAGTTATTAGAGCTATGAGCGAGAAATATATTTTCCATTTTCATGGAAAAGGTTAAAATGCATTTTCTTTTTACATTGAAAGTAAGAAGCCAAACTGTTCAGTAGTGCCAAGTATATGACACACCACAACAAGACAAAAATGTCTTTATGGTCAGGAATTTGCTTTAGTAACATCTTAATGGATTTTACAGCATCTAAGAATTCTTCTCTTTTTGCCTAAAAGGATATTCTAAATTTTCAACATCTTATCTCCATCTTGCTGATCAATTGAGGTACCATGGAACTGTCTTTAGGCTACTTCTCTACCCGCGTATATCAGTGTGATTTATTGTCCAGGTTATGATTCAGAATATTTTACACCAGCAAAACTATAGCTTACATATCTCATCCACTATATTGCCTCAACTGCTGAAGGAATTCACTGAAGTACACCATATGAGACAAACTAATATGGTTATACAACCCAAGAAACCACATGTAGCTCCTCTGGCACTATAAAATTCCCCAATCAGACGTACATACAGTATAAAACATCAGCTTCCTATAATAATAATTTCTACATGTGGCCAGGAGCGGCGCTAGGGGCAGGCTTATGGGCTTAAGCCCCGGATGTTTTCCATAAAGTGCTGAATGTTTTTTGTAAGTGTGTTTTGAATTTTATGTAGCATTTTTGCAATTACCCAAATTCATCACCAAGGCAGAACCACAGTGTTGTGAACAGATTGGTTGGACCAAATTGGTGGACAGAATGGACATAACGCAGCAGTGTGTACCATATAGCTCCAATGTTTAGATCATTATAAAGGTTTTCATTTAAAAAGATTCTTACCTTCATATAACTTGTTAAAAGATGCATTTCTCAAAACTTATATTTAGCTTTGGTAGATATAAAATAGCTTTGGCTATCTACCAAAGCTATTTGTTTTGGTAGATAGGGTAGTGGAGATCTGGGCTAAGCTCTGGATTTCCACTAACCCTAGATCCGCCCCTGCATGTGGTTCTACCACCAGGAGGTTTTATCTGATTGTGCTGAACTAATTCATTGTTTCTGAATAAATGACTAGATCTGCAATAAATTATCTTATGTCCTGCATTCTGCCATGCTTGTTTCAGAGAACAATACATTTGACAAACCATAAGAGAGTTGAGCCTCCAATTGATAACACGACTGTCATGCAATGCTAAAATTAAATTACATGAAAAAAAAATGTATTTCTCCATTTTTAATTGCAATGGGAAAATATTTTATTTTTTCTTATTTTATGCTCACAGTGTCTTACAAGTACTTACAATAGACAATGGACTTGTTTAATTGCTAATTACAATTTGCAAACCTTCCTTGGTGTAACCCCTTTACTCAATTTTCATCAAACAAGCAGCTCACTCACCTAACGGCCTTCTCTCTCCATCACCGTCTCTCTCCTACTCTCCCTCTGTTCTTGTCTTCCTGCATATCATGCTGAGCCATGATTATATGCATTTGTACTATAGTCTCACACTAGGAATATAATTCATGATATTGAATGATTGGCTCAAAGTCTGTGGTTCTGCTGCCAACTAGAGAAAAAGTGGAATGAAAATCTTAGTGTTTCTTGCTTTCTAGATTCCTTCAAGATTCAACACTGTAATACCATATCAACTTGTCACTTGGTAGCATTTTTTGGTGTGCTTTAACAGTAGTTGCATCCATCCCAGAGGTATGAAACACCTAATAATCACATATAAAAATATAATTAAAAGGACAAGAATTCTGAAAAAGTGCTATGTGTTCAAGATATAAAGTATAACTAAGACGCACTTCTGGCTTGAGTTAAGCTGTGTTCTTACATTTCTCTTCTTTTATCAAACAGGCAGCAGCTCCATTGTTTTGTGATGTTCTATTGGAGTTGTTGCTTTTAATACAAACTGAGCATTTCCTGGTGGTACTGCTTCACGATAACAGCTTTCTACGCTCTAACACTCAAAGGCTTTTATTATGAAGCATGCAAAGGAAGTGCTCCACAAATGACTGACAAATGTTTGAAAAAAGTTGAACTACATGAAAATATTCAAAACATTGATATTTTTCAATCTTTTTTTTTCGTCAGCTGATAAATATTGCAAAGCAGGAGTGGAAAAAGAAGAAGCCACTTGTTAGAAGACATGACATGCAGGCTATAATTATATGGTACAGATATTCTAACTGTATGATAATCTGACTGACATTACCACACTGACTAGCTGCTGTTATTAAAATTTAGCGATTCTATGAACAATTGTTCACATCTAGTATTTCGAGGAGCAGATTTTATTGGACTGTTTAGAGGAAATGACAGGATTATTTTTTTCCTCATGACTGCTGTATTATCCATGTTTAAAACCAGACAGCTTAAGTTCAGGAAATAGCACTTGGAAATAGCACTTGGTGCTATTTCGAGCTGCTATTTGACAATTGGTGTAGGGCTTTGCTGTTGCACTGTAAAGCCAATCATGTGCTTCAGTTATTAATATTAATGTATAAATTCACATTAACACATTCACAGTGACAGATAAGGTCACTGTTTATTGAGACTGTGTTGAAAGCACCAAGAGTTGTATGCTCAGTTTGACTTTTATCAATAGTTGTGCACTGCAGGTCATATTATATGTGAAACCAACATTGAATTAATATTGTATTTCCTGTTGTAGTGAGCATCTGCAAAACAATGCCAAACGAATAAATCTGACGCTTGTTTTTTTGATGTTAAAGGTGTGAATGTGTGGTAGGCAGACTTTTGTCCATTCATGGTCCTCTGCCCATTCCTTTACATAATTGTGCCTTTTATAGAGATTTTGACAGAGGAGTAGACAGTTACTTTTGGTTTCATCACTTTTTATTCATAATTCATGGGTTTCAGGACAATGAAAATACCACATCAGCATTTAAGCATTTTCAATGATTTTAAGTTTGCAGACAAACATTACTTTGTGCTTTGTCAAGCATTTGGATGGAAAATTTCAGTGAATGAATTGCTAAAGCTCTCACACTCTTATGTTGGGACTGTATGTCATTTGTTATTTAAAAGAGTGGGAAGTTTTTTCTCTGCCTTTCCTGCTGACATTTGACTCATTTTGACCACTTCATTCATTTCAGTATATCATACTTCTTTCTTTTTTGTCCTTTTTGAACAATGTATATATATATTTTTTTTCAACCATTATGTGATATTGTGCTGTACAATAAACATTCATTACAAATGTGCTTCACAGGGCAATGAGAAGTAGAAGCTGCTAAAAACACAGCAAAAAAAAAAAAAAAAAAAAAATTCCTTAAAAAAGAAAAAACAAAAAAACCTACTGCACAAATGACAGCAAAATTCATGATGAATTCTCAAGATCAAAAATGGCCTGCTTTGCTTATACTCTTTAATCATGTAAGCACTGGCTTTCTTCTCAAGGCAGATAATTTGAAATCCAAACAAACTTTAAATAATGGATTACTCGAACTCCTTCCCTGTTAAATCACATGGTGTAATAACCTGTCAAGATTTCCCCCAATTTATTTATTTACCCTCTTAGTGACATACTCTCTTGGAGCAATCCAGTATTATTTGGGTCTCAAAGCGAGAGCAAATAATCCCTGTGAAGAAAATTAAGCAGACAACAAACAAGTGATGCTGCTCTGCCAAGGGCCAAACATGCGGGCATATGCCGAGTCTGACTAATACTTGTATTGCATGGCTTAGACGATCTCTTTCTCTGGTTTTTGTAGATATCAAGGCACAAAGGCTTTTCTGAAATACCTCTGTACTGCTAATCTCTTGGCCATTTTAATAACACATTTTATGTAAGTTATATCTTTTTCTTTGGTGTTCCCAAAGTCTCTTGGGTTAATTTGTTGACCATAGTATAATTTGACTAGAGGTTATACTCACCGCATGCAGTGCATTATCAAAAAAAAAAAAAAANNNNTTTTTTTTTTTTTTTTTACATTAAAGGTGCGCGCTGCATGCTGTTAATGAAAGTCAGACACTCCAGAAAACAGATGTTTAATGTTTTATTTAATTTTAAAATGCTAATTTTTAAAATTTTATTTTATTTTACAAATTGTATTTATTAAATTTTCTTAAATTCACTAAACTGGCATATAATTTGAATGCTTGAAGTCATTTTCTCCAGATTGCTTACTAGATCAAATGTTTTTCAGTGGTTGGCCTTTGTTGTTGTTAAATGGCAACTGCTGCAACTCAGCGGCAATAACATTTTTTTAGGTTAATTGTACTCACGTAGACATACGTTACACTGGTCGTTAAATGGCAGGTCACAGGTATAATCTCTGCAACTGAGCATGTGTCTTTAATGTGTCTTTGAGCAAGACACTGAAAACTAATGAAAGACAATGAGCATCAGTGAAATGGTGAAATAAAATGCTGGTAACACTTTAAAATAATGAAAGTTAACCAGCATTAGTAGGTAAGGAGGTCATTTTTAATGCTGACTCATCTCAAAATGTTGTTAAACATTATCTGCTCTATGCACTTGTAATTCTGTAAAGTAAATTATTGTGTTTCATTTATAAGTCAAACATAGTTTTATTAATACCACACCATTGTAAAACGTTACTTGCTGCATTACTAATGTTAAAAAAAAAAAAAAGAATTAAAAAAAAGCAGTCGTTGTAGTCAGAAAGCTTTAAAATCACAAAATACAATATACATACATAGTAATCTTTGCTTATTGTTCAGTTTTCCAGGTATTATTGGAAAAATGAATAAGCAAAGATTAATATTTCCATATCCAATATCCAAAACATAACACCAAATGTGCACCGGACCTTTATTTCTGCTAATAACATTCTCACTATTATTATTTTTTTCTTTTACAGTTAATTATGGCTGTAGTGTCATAGTGTCACGTTTTTCCAAGTTTTAAGTTGGAGAGAAAGAGAGAGAGAGACTCTGCTCACCATGGTTTACTCTGTGGATCTACATAAATGCAACACAAAGTCTGGCTGTTTGAAAATGTTCCATGCCTGAAACGGTTCCAGTCAGTGTGACTGCAATGAGATGTGACACAGCAGAATCATTGTCAAAACATCTGTGGCAGTCAGAGGTTCCCACTGCACTTGAAAGCACCACAGTGCAACAAATTTTAAGTAGATAATCATAGATATTTTTTTAAACAGGATAAGGCATCAACAACACTTGTGCTCACATTCTTATAAGAATGTAAGAGTGAAGACATGGTAATGATGAATTTACAATTCTGTGATAAAGTATTTAGCAGCAGTATACGCTGAATTTACACTACCACGCACGTGACCTGATTCCGATTTTTTACGCACATGCGACACGTATTGGATACGCTTCCTGAAGATGTAAATGGTAAAAAGCCACATGAAATTGGATATGCTCAGATCCGATTTGGGCCACTTCAGTATGTGGAAATAAATCGGATACGTATCGGATATCCGCCAATGCGACTGTCTAAATACACAGATAGGAATTTCCTTCCCATTCTGACTCTGACGTCATGTTCTATCTTATCTGCATATGGATGATGTAAGCAATCAATACAATGATCGCTCTCTATAAACAGAACTGGAGGACATACTATATATATTAGACACACTGATATGTGTTAAATGTCAAATATACATGTTAGTGTGATAGTTGCCATTACAGCAATACTCCACCCGCTTCTCCTCCATGATCGGAAACCATTGGGAAACTACGTGTCCCGATAGGAGAGTTAAACGCTCGCACAACATATCAGATGTTTTTCTCTGCATGTTAAAGTTTTAACCCACTGATTATATTTTTAAATAGTTCTTTCATGCACTGAAGCATTACGTTTACATCCATCTCAGAAATGCGCGCATGCGTAACTGCATTGGGGCTGCTACAGGTTAAAGCCGTGTAAATACAGGTATCGGATATGAGCAGCTTAAAACAAAAATGTAAATATGCTGAGCTAAAAATCGGATATAGGCAGAAAATCGGAATTGGGCATCAAGACTTGTAATGTAAATCCAGCCATAGGGTTTGCCGTTTCAAACTATCAGACAATGCACTAAATTTGTACAGTAAATACCATATTCACTGCTGCTCATGTGTAAGTATCAGTACTGACCTGTAATATTCACACAGTAGTTATACGAGGTGAAAACAGTGTCTTTTTTTTTTTTTTTAAGTTTTCCAGCAAATGCCTATCCATTACTGAAAAGTTCACCTTCATATTTCTTTTTCTCATCTTTGTTTTAAATTGTTTGTTATTCTTACAATACACCTTTTTGCTATTAACCTCAAGATTACCAAATATGGTTTAGTATCACAAAATTGTGTTTTTGCTGTCCCCAGAGAAGCCACAAACCACCAAAGACTGAACAGGTCAGATGCAAGTGGGATGATTGCAATTATAGATACAAATGCAAAACAACAAAAATAAGTGTTCACATTTATTAATTAATGCAATACGTTAACATGTTAATTTTAATAACCCTGATGAAAACTAATTAAATGTTAGACGATATGAAATCTATAACTGGGAAACTTGCATTATTTTCATAAGCAAGAGGAGGTTCGTAAAAGGTCGCCCAAAGTACAGTATATCCATAAAGCTAAAAAAATGAAATGGTCTGGTCTGTTATAATAGTACTTGTTACTAGATGTGGAATATTTAAAAAAAAAAAAAAATCTAAGCTAGACAGCTGGTTTATTAGTAGGAACATTATTTGTTGACAGTACATCTGTGATTTAATTATTTCAGCCATTCTGTCCCTTTTATTTACATGGTTTGTGTATTGTTGAGAGGTTTTAGTCAGTTTAGGCTCACTTGTCTAATCACTTGTTCTTTCCATTTGGATGAGGCTGTTGAGGCGATAGGAACGCTGCCCAGAAGTGTTGTTTTGTATTTGCTTTACTTTTGCCAAGTTGAGTTTGGCTACAGCTGAGCTGCAAACAGTGCTGTGTGTTTTTCTAGAGTATGAAAAACACAATAAAATAAAAGTGCCTTAGCATGTAAACCACAAAATAACTTGCAGCTGTGCCTTTGAAAAGGACATAAAATGGTTTGAAAATGATTTGTCATGTTTTATTTATTCATCAATTACTATACCTCCACATGTGGCACAGCTACACAGCTATGTGGTTTAGACGTGAGCAATTTATACTTCCAACAGCTGTCTTTGGTTAAATTTGTCTAGGACAGAGTGAATTTATGTAAAGAAAACAAAAATGATTGAGACTCATATCATATGAACAAACTGATGCTTTCCAACAAGATGGATTGGCATACGCCTTCTACTACTCTGCTGTAGGAATGCATCTGAATTCTGCAAATCACATTTATGTTTATGGTTTTTATTGGTGCTCTTCAAAGATTCTGTATGTTCTAAAAGTGCCCTTGCTCACTGAGAACTGAACTCCTTTGCAACATTTGCTCGTCTCCCTCTCTGCTTTCCAACGGCATGAATGAACCAAACAAATATGAATTAACAGTCCGTTTGCCTTTTAAAAATAAAAAATGGTTAAATAATAGTGGCTGAGACGTGCCTATCTTACTGAGTTCAAACATAGCTAGAGATGCACGAGGAGTACAGAGGGAGCGAGCAGAGTGGGCCAAATTTTACTGGAGCATGAAGCGAGTCTTCCCAACACATTGAGCACATTCTGGAGCAGAGTAACAATAACGTTCCATTCTGCTCATATCCCAGAAGAATGAGTTACAGCCCTCTTCTGTATGTGATCCAATGTCATGTGATTTATTCAGTGATACTATCAAAAACATGTACTTTACAAATTATTGCAAACATTACTGTGAATAAATATAAATGCCAAATTAATACACACAAAGACGATGCTGGTAAAATGAACATGAACAAAGTAAAGATTCAAGAAATGTAAAATGACATTTATCAAGAAAGCTTGGCAACATGCTTCGTGAACATGCTAAAAGCTGATTATTGTGATTACTGATTAAATGCCATTAAAATTGTGTTATATTCATATCTGTGTCAGTATTATAGCCTACCTTAACTTTAATTTTATTAACCCAGTGGTTACTTTGTCATGTGTACTGTGTACACATGTGTACATAAAAGGACTTTGCACATGAAAACACATCCAGTCATCCATGCACACGCACATTGAAGGACATCAAATATTTTTCAACAGCCCACAAGAAGCTATAGGCTAAAGAGGATAGATACAAATAAATACAGCTCATACTATGTAAGAACAACAAATAAAAACAATACAACATACAAGCAAATCTTCCATTATCAAAAAAAAAAAAAAAAAAAAAAAAACAGCACTGGTAAAAGAAAAATAGACCAATGACAAAGGTGATAAATAAATACAAACTCGACTAAAAACTCTAGAGGATCTAAAATATATCCAATATCCCATGTCATTTATTTAAAAGTTTCACCACTGAGGACATAAAGAACCTTCTAAGTCACTCAATAGAGCATCTAAGCATATTAAACCTGCCGCTGACCACACTGTTCTTGAGCTTGAGGCCAAACATTGACACAAATTCACCAAAAATTGAATAGTAGATCAATGTATAATTTTATTTATTGATTTAGTACATTTCCTTTTGAACACTTGAATAAGGGAAAATGTGCATATTTGTTGTGCAGCAGGCATTTTCAGTGTTCATGTATGCAGTTTCCTGTGCCCTGTTGGTTATGTGTACTGTATGTAGAGTCCATTTATGTGTGTGTGATACCGAATACAACATATTCAATGCAAACACCTCTGAAACACTGAATTATTCATTTGTCATGTCAGCTGAATTGCAATCATATCATGCTTGAATGTCCCATAATGATTTAACAGGACTCTGATATAAAAGAAAGACTAAACCTGCATTCAATCACCATGAAAACTGAGGCTTTACTAAATTGTTTATGAAGTGAATAATGGTCTCATCATCCTGCAGTCTCAGCAGCATTTGTGTAAAACATGAGGTGTGTGTTTGTGTAAAATTGTTTCCTACACATCTTAATTTTAAATTTGCATGAGGAGAGCATTTACCCATTTAATGTTAGTTTAAATAAAGTGAATGTTATTCAAATTCACACACACACACCTACACATTCTGTATATTTACATATGTGTGAGGTCAAAACTAGCAGGTGTGAACTAAAGCTGTTTAAATAACAAGGGATTCTGATTTATCTGTGCTTCTTGATAGCTTTTCTTTTAATTTTCTTCTTCATGGGTTTCTTCTGTTTCTCGGAAGTGTGTGTATTTTTTATTTCTTTATTTTTTCACTTGATTAGCAGAAAGGCATATTATAATTACCAGCCAAGCATTTTTCTTCTCTTTGATATAAACATGACCAAGTGAGCTGAACTAATTACAAAACTAGTCAGATAACTTTCAGTTAAAAAAAAAAAAACTGTTGTTTTAAGAGTNTTTTTTTTTTTTTTTTAAACACAACCTTGTTTTTGCAAGTAAGACAAGCATTCAACATGTAAGATAGTGTGTTCGGGTGGAGAATAGAGCAGACTTTACACTTTGAATTTAGCCAAATTTAATATTTAGCCTGCAAGCAGAACAAACAAAAACCCAGATGCAAAAATAAAAAAAACAAAATCATTCAAAATAATGCCCAAAATTCTGGCAAGTAGAAGTCTGCTTCTCTGACAAGGTGCCCTCTCATGACAGAGCTACACTGCTTTCTCTCTCAATCGTCTATCCTTTGTGTGTGGGTTCAGTGCCCTTTTGTAACACACCGCACATACCATTCTGGAAAACAATCAGTTATCTGATAAACAACCATATTATGCCTTTTTTTATATACCAATATACACCCATACCTTCTGACACATAAATTAACATACAGAAAACCACATAACTATACATTATAACTATATTCAGATATTCACGTCAACCCCTGTCCAAAATCGTGAAAGCGGCCAGCCAAAGCACACGCACATTAAAAGGTGCTCTACCCACGCCCTGTTTGGCACACCTCATCAGCGTTTCCTCAGCAGTTAACCTGTGGGTAAGTTTGTTTAAACACACATTTTCTCCAACCACGTAATCATACATGCAGGACAGCGTTTTACCCTGATTCCCCTCCCTATCACACGTTAAATAATGTGCACCTTATTCAACATGCACTATGGTTTGGGAAGATGATTTATGGTCATCCTGTGTGGCTGGTATGCATGTGCAGCCAGAATGCCTGCGTGCTTGTCTGTGCAGAAACGCCGCCGAAAGTCTGCATCAGTCCTACACAGAATCCCGCTCTCTAGTTTTATATATATACAATATGTCGGACATTTGACGAAATACATTGCATATTAATTATTAGTCTCAGTGCATGTAGCGCTTGTTAAAGTGATGGGGAATACGTCACTTTAACAAGCGCTACACGCACTGGGAATATGTTCACTCCGTTGCACAACAAAATACTTCACTCATGCATAGACTTAAACACTAACATTACCCAGTACTTGGATATGCATTATACGAACCTCAAGTTGGTATGATGGAATTCTTTTATAATACCTGGAGTATAACTACACACTGTGCTGGATTTTCATGATGCACATCTATTGAGATTCCACACTGCTTTAAAAAGTGCATGCTGAAATCCTTACAGCAGCATTCACAGGCAGTCATTTTGGGTCAGTGACGTTACAAGAGCTACTTATTAAATTTCTTAATTTCCTGTGATTATAAACAAAGGCACTGAAGGGACAGTAGCCAATCAACCACTACCAGTGTTCAATCCACCCTCAAGCTGTGGTGCTGGGAGTACAGTGAGGATGTCTTCCAGACACAGAACCCGATATAAGCACCAAAGCCATCCATCCAGGTCTTGAGGATTGCCACTGTGAGCTACAAAAGTGCCACTCAATTATTAGAAATTAGTGAAAAAAATAAAAATACATATCACAAACAAGAATCCAAACACTACTAAGCAGACAAGAATTGTGCAATTCATCCACTAAAAGCAACTGGACAAAACAGGGCTCCAATAAAGTCCTTATCCTAAAGAAATGACTTTAAAATGGTTATTTAAAACAATGCGCAGTGTGACTGACATTATGATATAATGTTTTATCAGTTGAGCTGTTAGCCGTAAAGCCATAAGCTATTAGCCTGAGCACTGTGGTCTCGAGGTGTTCAACACAAATTTTATTTACATGAAACAAAGATTTACTTCGAAACAAACCATGACAAAAAATAATCTCTATCCATAGATTTTGCTATTGCAAATTTGCTTCAAAATAATGCCAAAGGTCTAAAAGCTAAATGCATGGTCCTTCGAGAACTGGCAGACTTCAAGGAGTCAGCTGTATTGATGGTGAATACAACCAATGGCTTGACTCAGATTCCCCCCTGTGCTGTGCTATAAATACTAGAAAGTACAATGACCACCACAAGCAGAACCACACATAACCTGTGAAAACCTCATAAATTCTTCTTCCTTAATTGCCTGAGTTATTCCACCCTTGAGATGTATTTAGGTTCATTTATTTCAGAAAAAGTTGTATTTAGAATTTGTCAAAAATTCAGAGTTTGATTTTGTTGAGACAGAGGCAGCAACCAATATAAGTCAGCTAGAGATAAGTTCACAATGATGTTTGTGGTGTCCAAACACCATTCCAACTAATTTCAATGATAGCACAGCTTGAACCACAGAGAAGCTTGAGTAAGAAAATCAACTAATGTGACACCACTGGCTTTGAGAAAGCATTGACAATAAGGAAATGCATTCTGTTTACAAAGCAATAAATAATAGATAACAGACCTAATTTCTTTATCATTTCCACATCTACTCAGAGCACTTGGTCCTGCCTTACTATGCAAATATAAATCATATTTAATGCTGCATGAGGGAAATTTATTTAAGTAAATATATGACAATAGTATCAGCTTAAACTTACAATGAAACAGTATTTGGAGAGCATTTTTATTCATTTGATGCATTTCATGGGAATACAGGATACTGGCCATACATAATGTGGGTAATAAATTAAATTGTAAACCAACAGAATAGTCATCAGGTGGAAAAAGGTAGTTTCATTTGTTTGGATGGAAAGTAAGATTATTCACTTATCTGTGATGGTATTAAAAACTATCAGTGAGGTAAACTATCAATGAGGTAACCACTATTGATGCACTGTAAAATTAATAGAAATTTATTGTAAGAACTATGTCACTGTTGCAGGAACCTCAGTGCTTTACCAAGAAAAAATATTTGCAACTGTATTGCTGACATGGTAACATGAATGAATAATTTGGCTTGATTTAGCTGGTATTACAGTGCTTTGTAAATGTGTGCAGGCTTTAATGCAGGCCAAACCTGCTGGCTGTTAAGGTAGATGAGTTTCAGTTTTCCTGTTGAGCTTCTACTACCACGGGTTGGTGATGGTAAGTGTTCACAAACATGACTTTGCTACAGAGCTTTTATGGCTTTGTGTAATTCCAGCAATTAGGTGGATGGCACGGTTTAGATAGATCCATTTCAGCTCACTACACAGCATATTCCCCTAGTTGTTGGTTGTGTATTTCCAGTGAATGGGCCATACATCAGCTGTTGCCTGGCCAACACTTACTGTAGAAGTTTCATTTAATGGTCTGAGGTGACTTGTGGAGGATTGGCTACATGACAGCCAGCCCACATGTAGAAATTTCCATAGATACTACATTCCCTTCATCTTCTGAGGTGCCAAGTAGGGAAATTACCAAGAGGCAGCTGGTGCTTGGCCCACACATTGAAGGTCTTACTAGACAGTATATTCCCCTCCTTGGTCTAAGCTGCAGGGGAATGGTCACACATTGAAGATTCCACAATGTGAAATCTAGCATCTGATCACTGTAGGCTATACAGCCTTTTTTGGGTACACTTAATACTATGAGGAGTGATGAGGTCACAAAACATTAAATGAACATACTCTGTAGTCTCAGATGAATCTCCCGTGTGAGTTGATTGACTGAAATGGAACAAAGCCTTGAAGCCAATTCAGTCAGACAACTCAAGAATAACATGCAGTCTTTATTCTCTACAACAGTGCTGGCTTTGCAATAAGCTCTATTCACACTGTTGTGCTTTCCTCAGTCTTTTACTGTCTGTGCTGCATTGCTCATTGCAAGCATCAATAGATCATCGCTGCTGCTGCTGCTCATGAGGATTTAATCCTCTAACCCTGCATCCACCTCTTGGCTCTGAATTTGGTTCTCCTAGGATGGGGATTTATTACTGTCACTCACTCCATGCAGGCATAAGTATACCCTGCGTAGCTAACAAGGCCAAATGCATTCATTTCTGCATCACAAAGTTGCACTCAACACAGCCCTACCAGTCTAAAACAGTGCTAGCAGCTCCAGATGCTGCTCAGCTTCTGTGACTCAACTAGACCAATGTAGTTTGAACCAACTTACTGGCCAACTAAAACTTTTCTTTCCTTAGGGGCCCATGTGAAGGGCCCTAATGATAAAAGTAGCTAAAGAAATTCATGATCAATCTGCCCTTGATGTGGTCCATGCCCAAATTATTTGATAGTCACAATATAAGATTTCTAATTTTGGAAAAGATGAATCTTAGTTTTTGAAAATTTCAGTCAGTTCTGTAACAATATATGGTTTGTTTGCAGACACAATAGGTATAGTACAAATTCTCAAATTTCTCTGAAGGCCTACTGACATACTTTTTAAATAAGAAGATGACTGGTGTCTGTGAGGTGAGTGACAAGTGGGTAGGCTATCATCAATGAGGGCTCAGTGAGAAAACAGTTCTAGCTTTGATAAAAACTAAGCTTCTCAAGCCTGACTTGATTCTATTACCAATGAAAGAAATTAATATTCAGATCATTTTGGTCATTTCTGTATTTGACTTGAAGACAAAACAAGAGATGCTTTAGTTTAGTTCAGTTGCTCTCTGATTGCAAAAAGTAATTTTAGTAGCTTCCCAGACAGACTGCATTTAATAAAAGGAAAAAAAAAAGCTTCTGTATTGTTTTATGTGTTATGAGTCAAATATGTAAATATAAGTGAGTCAAATTCAAAAATTTTCATCAATATTTATTATAATGACTAAATAGCTACTTTAAAATTCATAGAAGTGCTATTCTAACGTAGTTTTGTCTCTGTAAAATGTTGAAATGACTGAGTGATACCCAGTTTTGTCCTACAAAGTGACTATAGTGACTGTCGCTGTAAATGCCCGATTGGTAACCAATAAATTTTAAACTTATCCAGCAAATTTGATTGCTGTAGGACTACATCTCTGAGGTGTAACTCTCTGACTATAGATGGATTGCAGTGCTTAGGTCTCTAATGAGGACCCTCCTCAAATGCATCAGTCTCTATAAAGCCTTTATGTGGTAATGTTATTGAGGCTAATGTCAGTAGAAGCAGCGGGAATGTTTGTTCTGATGGATTAAAACAACAGTCATTTAAAGCATGACAATAAGGACAATCTTTTACTAAAAGAAGAGTATGCAGAGTAACTTTGAATGGGACAGGCGAGAATTAATGTCTGTGCTTCCCCTCAATGTGTTATCTAGCTTGATGATCCAGATAGTATATTTTGCTCTTCCGTATCCATCTTCTTTTTTTTTTTTTNTTTTTTTTTTTTTTGACTCTGCAGAGTAATCCATTTCCCTCAATTTCAGGTCTTGATGCTTTCCACTGAGGACCACGGGATCAATATTTGCCAAGTTTAAACCACAGGATTATCTGTCTGTCAGGGATCCCAACAGAAGCTCTCAACTGTGACATAAATCTTGGACTGTCCTCCACCATTTGAGAAGGTCACACCTCCAAACAGCCTTTGTTATATTGTACCTAAAGGATGGATTAAGTAGTCGATAATGTCACTCCTACACATGCACTATACAATGGCATGCAATATAAGCCTTGAAAGTATGATTATAAAATACTAAATATGATTTATACTATGCCACACTACTTGCTGTAGTGGGTTGGATTAATGCAGTCATAGGAAAGATTTTCTTTTTTTTTTTTTTNTTTTTTTTTTTTTTTGTTTGTTTGTTTGCTCTCATAGAGGGGCAGTGGTGTTTAGTAGATTTGAATATATGGCGGTCGACATGCACAACATAGTGGAAGAAATAGACTTGATAAGGGTGAATAAATTTTCATGGCAGATCAAGCCATTAAAGGCCAAGATTAAGGATTTGTAATCAATTCATGAAAATTAAAATAATTTATACATGTCACATTCTAAATAATATTAGGCAATGTCAACTCACAGTAGATAGCAACTTTTTTTTTCCAACTCTTATTTGTGCATCCATTTCAATTACATACAAGTTTACACTGATATAGGCACTTGATTTTACACCTGCACTGAAATGTGATATCTGTATTCAGATACATTATCTGAATAAGTACATTTGATGACATCTTCATCCATTTTTAAAAACTGATAAATTTTTTTCAGCGGCTGTCATTGTCTAGGTGTAAGTACCCATTAATGGCAAGTCGTAACTCCCAATTCAATGTAACTTTATTAACTAAAGCTTGTAGTCAAGAAGATGAGATGGAGTGAAGTTTTCAACTTGTAGGCGGATTGTCTCTCACAGCTGGATGGACTGCATTCAAACCTGGCTCATATCAACTGAGATCAGATCGCAATGTGACGAGACATTTTGGCAGTTGGATTTCATTCTGATGACAATGCATTCTGCATGCATTTACACCTTGTATTAACATATTTTCCTTATCTGGGTAACATATCTGGATAAAAGTCAGATTTCACTGCAAAGTGTAAAAATTGCATTCACCACCTATGTACAATGTCCCCTATTGTCACAAACTGTAGGCTACCTACAAAAAGTAAGTAGCCTGGGGTAAAGCCTGGGGTACAGAGTAAAGGTGGGGCCACACTACATGACTTTTTAGTCATGGCTGATTAATATGACACACTACACAACTGAATTGAAACAGACTGAGTCCGCTCAACGCACCACACATAAAGACAGCCATCATACCATAGCAGATTATTGAGGCCACCTGCAAATCCTCAAGCATCCTGTAGGTGACAGTCACGTACCACATAAGTTTGCCAACTGCTATAAAACTCAAGAGAAGAAGGAAGATAGGAACACAGACAAGAATACATTATTACTTATTCCTACTCAATTATTATTACGTCTACGCATTAAAACTAGTATGTTAACTTTACTGCTCATAGTATTTCTCGGAGTTACGTGGGATTTTAAAGAATCCAGCCTTTTCAGGATCCACTTCCGTTGGGGTGTCAGGTTCTCCCCTCCACTCCCACTTGGTTTTGGCTTAAGAAGCCGGCGATTTGGTACGCAGAGACACGCATCTTGTTTTCACCTCTTGAACTCAATTTCAGATAACTTTCTATTAAAACACAAAGCAAAGCTAGCCACTTAATAGCCAGTATTCACGTTATAAGTCACACTCTGTCCATAATCACAGAAAGCTAGCTAGTCACTCCTCAGCAGTGGCGGGCCGCGCATTTTACACCTAGGCCTTCAATGCGATCCTCCCGCAATTAAACCACTTCAAAAAGCTCACCATGACACTAGGGCTATATGCTGTTGTTATTTGACATAACCACCCATATTCACAGTGACAGTAACCTTTATTGAGTGGAATAAAGTAATTTAACACAAGGCTCAACATCTATGTCAGTTACAACACACTAACTGCAGAGACATGAATAGGATGTAGCATTGTTACGCATTATGACAGGATGCTGCATCACATATAAACATGGCATAGCCTAAATCAGTGTCATTACCAAAGAAACAAGAACTCACAACAACCATCGCATTTACCCATACGACCAGCGAGCAAGCAAAAATGCCATAAAACACAAATAACACAAGCAGTATTCAACAGGCTTCCCCACAGATTCCAGCCACATAAAAATCCATCAAACTTACCAAAGCTGCTCGTCGTCTGAAGATAAAGTCTGTCCTCCTTTCTGTCTTTATAAAGAGTTTAACAACGTTGTTGTTAAACTCTTTTTAACATTACATTGTAAATTATCGGTGCGTTTCAGTTCCAAAATGTGAAAAAAAGCGTTGTCAGTTAATCCATTTCTTCTCCTCCTTCAGCCATTGTGCGTTAAAAAACAACAGGACTAAGTAAAAATCGAAACAAAAAATCTAAAGCACTACATCTAAAAATCTAAACATCAAGAAATAAAGTTTAAATAAACCTTAATGCTCCGTTACATGCTAGCTAGGTTTACTTGAGTTAGGTAAGCTAACCGGCCCTCTTCTTCTTCTTCTAATGAATTTCTGGCAGGCTGCAGCTGTGTCACGTAATGCTGTACTCCAATGACGTAGGCCAAGGTCAGCTAGAAGGCCCTGGTGTGTAAAAGAATACACCCAACAAGGCAAACTCGAAATCTGATTGGTTAAACTATATGACAAACAACGTCGTCCCATTTGCTTGAATAAGCAGAGGGGATTCACTAGAGATTCTGAAGGCCTCAGGCTAGATTTTGTTTACCCGGAGACAGCATAGGTGGAAAAATCTGATTGGATAAAAGCTCTAATTTCTATGAGCTGCACTGGAAGCAGCACAACTGAGGGAGAGAATAGCGATTAAATGATGTTAATAACAAAACTGATGGGAATGAACTTTGTAAAATACATATATCATTAATAAAATATATATTAAATTATAAAAAGATAATTTGATGATTCTGACAATCTCTAGGCCAGCAGAGAAGGCCTTGCTGGCCCTGACCGCACACCANTGATGATTCTGACAATCTCTAGGCCAGCAGAGAAGGCCTTGCTGGCCCTGACCGCACACCACTGCTCCTCAGCTGATGTTCCCAGTTTCTCTGCGATACATACCCAGACTTTCTCCTTGTCAGTTCTGTTGTGGTAAATCGACGCATTTCAATAAAAAGGTACTCCTGATTTTGCCACATATCCACAAGATGCTCCTGCATGTCCCCAGATCAGCATAATGCCCATTTGTGATTTGCAAGACATGTTTTCACAAAAATTTTCCCGTTACTAAAAAAAAAAAAAAAAANAAAAAAAAAAAAAAAACAACGCTGGCTTGGAGGACCCCAGTCTGCTGCCAACAGATTATTTCATTATTTCAAACATGTGTCATATCATCGGAGCTGGGCCGACTGAGCCCGATGAAACAACACATAAACAGATTAATGAGCCTTACGATGCGCCCAAAAATGACTAAAGATATCAGGACATTTACAACTGTTTGGTAAATTTTCCTATTCTCAGCCTCAGTAAATATGTGGACTATTAATGTGGATTCTATTGTAGGACTGCTGTGTCCAGTAATTATTTTAACTCATCTCACCAGTACTCACCAGCATTTTGTTCTCAAGGAAACATTGATATTATAAAGTTTAATCACATTTGTCTAATTGGTTGATTAATTTAGTATTTTATGTAAAAC
This sequence comes from Lucifuga dentata, assembly GCA_014773175.1. NCBI lineage: Eukaryota > Metazoa > Chordata > Actinopteri > Ophidiiformes > Bythitidae > Lucifuga > Lucifuga dentata. Next base: position 64,591 of record VXCM01001989.1, read on the forward strand.
TACTGTTTTGCATTATTCTCAAATCTAAGACGTAGTGCAGCTACTGTCAGTAAAAACATGAATAACATATACAGTACCAGTTGTTTTGTGGGCAGATTCCAGAGTGATACCAGCAGTATTTATAAAAATCAAGTCATTCTCACAGTGTCCTTCTACAGAAGCAAAGGTCACTCGTAAATGTAACATTAATCTCCCAAAGTGCAGTGGATGGTTCTTTATCCTTGAGGAGTGGAAATGCACATTTGGATTCTTCATTGTAAATCTGGGTTCTGTCTTGCATGATGTACAACATGCTTTGCTCACTTTTCCATATAAGTTTTATACACATTGTAGCATTACTGGAACAACTGCAGTTTGATAGATATATGATTATGTTTTTCTGGGATGAAATAATCAGTTTTCGGACTGCATCTGCGTGGAGGCCTGCTGAAACCACGCATACATCACCTTCCCCCTTCACAGACACCTAACTGTCCCCCTTCGCAGACACAATACACATTCACATTAACATATGGATGAGCACCCAGGAACTCCTCAAGATCCCCTGCTGTTCTCGTCCCCTCGTTTAGTTGTAAAACTTGCAGAACAGATACTGTAAAGACAACGAAACAGAACTTCTAAATTTCTCTGACCTCCCAAACACCATGGTAACCAGAGGTTAGCACCTTAGAGAGACTTGGTAACACTTTGATCTTTAAAGCTTCTCTGCAATGAAAGAACATACAGTCACTCTTATCTGCATTTGAGTGTCTCACAAGCTCCCTTCCCCAAATGGTCACCTCAATGGCTCCAGATTGTCTACAAGCCAAGGACTTCACAGAGTTAAAGAACTGATCTCACTACACCAAATAAGACTCTTAATTCAGAATCTATTCAGGAAACAAGAAGATGTCTGAATTTATTTAGAGTCATGAAATAAATGAGTTGCCATCTCTCTCTCTCTCGCGTACCTTAAAACTATGTTCAGATATTGAAATTCATTTTCAATACTACATGCTTTTGTTGTACTTGTATTTGTGTTTATTTAGTTAAAGGATTTAGTTTTATGTGTTACATTTCTCCAACATACTTCTTAAATCACAGAACATCACATTGTTATTTTATGATCCTTTAAGTTCACACAAAATCTATTTTGACAATCTACAACAATCTAAGCTTTTGTTTTATCTTTGTAATGTTTAGAATACTTGCATTGATGCAGAAATAGATTTAGTTAATCAAAGATCATCAAATTTCATAATAGTGTTTTAGATGTTTAGATTTTGTGATAAATTCCTATTAGACAACAAAAGAGATGATTTATTTGTGTAACATGGTTTTATTTGTGCTAGCATGTCATACTGTGAATTTACTACGTGAAATTTCTATGTATCATGCTTTGACAATGGGAAATGAGTGGACTTAGTATAAGTATAGGTTATGTTTCTGTAATATCACAGAAATTAAGCTGCTCCAGGCTGCTGCCTGCCTTCATGACATCATCGGGAAAAGCTCCTATGAGAACAAAGCATGGGCGTGTTCTTCACAACGCGCGAAGGGCTTTTCTCTTTAAAACTCCACGCAGCCCATTGTTTGAGGCTTTTTGTTGTTATCTCTCTTGGCTTTCTTTCCTTTTTCCTTTTGTTGCTGCCCTCTCTACACCGCGTGGCGGCTTCTCTTCTCTTCTTGTCTCCTTTCTTCACCGCGTTGCTAAAACAACGGCTAGCGGTTCTTTATTTTAAAGTAATCTCAAGTAATTTTATTAGCTGTTCTAAGAAGATTTTGCCTGAATCAGCGATAGATGTTATCACGACCTCCACGTGGTTTCATTCAAGCTATTCAGTTCTAGCTACGGTTAGTTCTCTAAGTTAGCTGCTCTGCTACGTGCCATCGGCTCCGCTGACCACGTTGGGTAAACTCCAGCACTGCAATCCGGTTCGACCTGAAGTCCAGCTCCCAGCTCCAGCTGTTCGTCAAGAAGTGTGCTGATCTGGTTCCAAAGGAAGACCCATTTGTTCGGATCCGTGACGACGGCCGCGAGTCCGAACATCCTGAATCCTGAGGACTGCCTGCACCACGCTTCCTTCATACGACGTGACCAAGCTGTTGAGCGCCTGAGTCAAGACTGGCGATCCGACTTTCCCACATCATTGGAGTGACTAAGCCCAACGTAAGATCTTGTCTTTGCTGATGTTAAAGTGATGCAGCCTAACTACGTTATTTTCCCATTTCCATATCTTTCTTACCAACCGTTTTCTATTTTCATAATTGCCGTACTAACTCCGTAAAATAAAGCTAGACTCAGTCAACGTTAGAATAGGTTAGGATTTTATTTTGAAAATCCACCAGTTTTCCGTTGTCAAACCTGGTTTTCATTTCTCACATAATATCTACCTCATTTGTATATTTTTATATTTCTCATCTGTAAATAAATGTTAACCTGTGCAATAGTACTTTGTTTGCCTGTTTCAGTTCGGAGAAGGAATCACTGGATGAGTCAAAAACCATTACTTTTCAGGTTTGAGCCCGAATATTAAGTTAAGATCTGAGACTGAATATTAATTAAATAATCAAAATATTAAGTTTAAACGACTTAATTTTCCACATAACGTGAATGGTGTCCAGTTCAAATAAGATTAATATTTCTTTATTGAAATTATGATCTTAACATTGCAACTTTGCATACCATTATTTTATCTTAATTAATATTCATATATTACTCTTATGCATAATCTATATTTATGCTACAACATGATGCCTGACCTTCTATACATATGCTGCCCCTTGTTCCTTCTGTTCAGTTCCTGTCTTTACTGGCTTAAAAATTGCAATGGAAGCATATACAAGAATATTATTTTATTTTCTCATCATTGCATGGTGAAATTTAACTTTTCCCCTTCAACCGTTAACTTATATGGAAAAAAAAAAAAAAAAAAAAAAAAAAAAACTACACCTACAATAATATTGTCCCATACAGATTGCAGCTTGTCCTTACCTCCCAGAAGTCATACACTCCCATTTTTGGAACATTCATTAAAACTACTCCCATAAACATATTGCTGCCTTAAATAAGCCAATCCATCATGTTGAACAGCACATGCATTGCAGTTTTGCTAATATGACTTTATCATGCAGCTAATTATTGTGCTTAATGAGGACTATAATCACTTTTTCCATTACTGCACACCGTTAGTTTTGTTAGGAGTGAAGAAGTAAAACAAAACTTGGGGCAGAGTGGAAGATCAATTCAATAATGCCTCCACATTTAATTCTAGCAGAATAGAATTAAATTAGTTTTGATGTGACTGCAAATGCAATGATCATGGTGTTACATGGAAATTAAATGGGAGATCAAATGCTAAAATGCATTTGGTTACTGTGGGAGTTGATGGGTGGATGGACTTTTCATATCTGCACAATTTCTTCTATTTCCTCCCTTACCTTTTTACACATCTGTCTCAGGTGAAATAACAGGATTTCTGCCACTTTTGTACACGTCTGTCTGGAGCCTGAAGATGTGATATGAAGTTGAACACAGAAATGCAAAAATCAAATCATGCTGGGTATTCATCAAAGCTCTGCCTTGCTTATATGCTCCAGCTGCTTCCACATTGTAGAAGAAATCTGATATATGAATGACTCTCCGTCACATGGCTCTGATGCGACTTGGGCATGATGTTTAACATGATGTAAAACAATATTAGTATACATGTGAATTATGATCACAATTTGAACTGGGCCAGACATGTTCAATGAATATGTTCAGCATTTGCACTTCCAACACAGATTACAAGTCTGTGGAGTAAATAATAGCAGTACAATGACGTTATATAGAGCAACAATTGAATCAATACTAAATTTAATTTTTATTTACTGTTTGATTTAAAAATCTAACATCTAAGAAGATGCATGGGGAAGTCACAGACTTTTCATTTCAATCATTACATGAGTTCATTGGGAAAGCAACAGTCTAGCAAGCTACGAAAATTGTCTAAGCCTAATTGTCTTCTCTGTAAAGAAAATGAGCTTTTGTCATTAGATAGAAGGTATAAGGCTTCCAATACGTAATCCAATCCAATTTTTTAGGTGCCACTGTTAACAGCAATTAACAACTATTGTGAACGGTCATTGTTAGCCACAATGATAAATAATGACTAGAACATCTTCTCAATCCCAGTCATCAGGACACCTTTTAACATAAAAAACAGCAGTTTTATATATATATATATATATATATATATATATATATATGGACTAAATTGCACATAAAAATGGTCTATCATGATATTAAATATATCTGATTTTGTCCACTGAGACTGGTGTATTACTTTTGAAGAAAATGACAAAAACAAAAATATTGAAAATTCCCCATCTCCCTCCCAATAAAAACCATAATCTCCTCAGCAGAGGTAATGATTTATTCATCAGTCTGTTGCATTATTAAATGCCATAATCTTCATCTCAACCATATTTTCATCATGACTGGGTAGCACAAATGTATATAACTAGCACAAACAGTGGATATGTAAGCTGAAATAAACTAACAATTTATTTTTTATTGCCATGATGGGAACATCTTTTTAATTTGTGCCACTGCTTTAGCTCTTTGCCTCTCTTTAGACCTGCTTGCAAGTGTGGAGACTGCTGTGTGTCATTTTTCAATGATTAAATCTAGTCAATTAATTAATGTATGCATTTAAACGATAATTATGTGCACATTGAAACAATGCTTCTCTAAATGTTAAATCTCCTTCACAAGTTGTAAATCACCTGCGATGAAAATTTTCAATGAAGTAAATGTTATGAATATCTGGGAACCATGTCTTATCAATCATGAACAAACCACTTTAAATGCATAAATATGTTAAATGATGAAAACATTGTTTTACGATACTCTTCAGTACTGCATGATTAAAACTGTTTCTTCTTACATAATGACAGTTCTTTCTTAGTGCAATATTATTCTTTGTTTTTTTCTCTTTCACAATATGAGGCTTATCCTCATTTGTCTGATTTATCCACCAAATCTGCCAAAGTGTCAGTTTATTAGACATGCAGTCCGATCATATATTACCCTTTTTAACATGGGTGAATAAACCTTGTCTCCTTGTCTTCTTTTCATTTACGTGTAATGGTATTCCTTGACACTTCTGTGCTATCCATAGACAACATGGAGGGCACTTTTGCTGTGAATGAATATGGTGGACCATTAAAAGGTTACAGTCATCAATTATAGTTAAGAGAAGGATGGTACATGGGAGGATGGAGTGTGAAATTCTGTTTTAAAGGGAAAGACTGTACAGCAGGAGATGTCTAGGATTTAGGTCATCCCAGATTAAGATAAATGGTTGCCTCAGAAAGCCGAATCAGTATCCCAGTCTCAGCCAGAATGCCATTAGAACATCTGAGCACACCCACCCAGACACACACCAACATACAAATTCATACTGAGTCTGTTGTCAACAGTTTTACACTCATCATGTTGAGATTAATCTCTTAATTTTGTGTAGTCTCTCCTCTTTCAAAATGAACAGTTGTTTATTTGCATATCTCTCTAAAGGTTACTGAAATGTCTCTGCAGTTTGGTTCCTCAATTGAAGGAATTACAGTTAGATGTTTCCATTTTTAACCCATGCTCCATTTCCAACATAATCAGTATTTTACTGTACTGATTAGCAAGTAATCACCTAATCATGTATTACTAATAAGCCTCTTAGTTTACTGCCATGTGGATGTTGGTGTATGAGTCTTTGGGGAGATGTCAGAGGCACATTTCCAAAGGCTTCAAGGCTATGCTGTACAGTTACAGAACTGACCCTCTGGAAAGCAACGGACTGTCAACAAGGTCCTCCGAGGCCCATTAAAAGCATGCAAACATGGATCACTCTCTATAGCATTTCTGCTGAAGCAGAGCAGATGAAGGTCAGCGGATCAAAGGCTTTTGACTGACATTCCTTGGTGCCTGATGAGCCCTCTTGGGTTTCATTGATTAACCAATGAGAGTCAAGGGCAACGACATTGAACACATAAAAACAAAGTGACTTGTCTTGCTTCAGATGTTGAAAACTTATTTTCCTTTCAGCTGTCCCAGGAGAAATGAACGATCTTGGATTCTCTTCAGCAACAAGCCACTTAATCTGACTTTGAGTACTGTCAATGTTCCTCTTATTCCTAAATGTGGTGGTGACGCAAATGACACGCACATAGCACACATTCATACACAAATTTGGTACATACAGTCTCAATAATACGCCTTTCTCATCAGCCATATGATATAATGGGTCATCTTAACAAAACGCTTCACAAGACCATAAAAAAAAAAAACAAAACTACTGAAACTACAAGATGTGATTACAAAGAAGTTGATTTAATATGTGCCTTTAGAGTACTATAATATCACTGAACTGTTCTCACAGGCACTCAGATGGAATGTGTTTGATTGAATGGAGACAAATATGACCCGTTTCATAATCCCAGAAGTGTTTTTAATTAAGTCCTTAATTAGGGAGTTATACCCCTGACGTACAGCTGGGAGTGGATTTCTGATAAGCATAGAATAAATTAGTGTGTTTTTGTGTCTGACAAAGAAAATGAGAACATTCAGTTGTAGCATATTAAAAGCCAAAATGGGCGCCTCTTCAAGATAATGATAGGCTGTAAAACTTGCATGAATTTTTGGAAAATACGTTGGCCAATCAAATATTAAGAGGCAACTGGAACGTAGAGATTAAAAACATGCCTTGACAAAGAACCAGACTGAATGAGAGCCTATAACAGATACATGGTGACAAGAGTATGTCTATGTCTGAGTGTGTTTAGCTTAATGAGAATCTGACACAAATCCCCAGGTAAACATGCAGCTTAATGTTGCTGGTGCCTATAATTCTAACAAAGTATCTGTGCCTTAAAATTGACACAGACATTTGAGAAAACAAACCTCATGACATGTTTTCATGACAACTTGGTTTCTGCAGAAAACAATGCATTGGATTTTTATCACGACTGAGATGGAATGAGAAGGGGTTAAAGACTTGTAGAAGTGGGGAGATTGACAAAGTGTGGAAACATTGTGCTATAACATGGATGTATGTTAATGACTCTGTTTCCAAGAACTGCTGGATCCTGCACTGAAACATGGAAACAAGCACGACTGACATCAGGGAATCCCTGTTCTCAGAATGCATAATCTTCAAGTGAGATTATCATCACAGAGTGGATGTGAAATGTTTGAGTGTGTGCATGTGTCTGTATACGCATTTGGGGCCACATTCATAATATCGTTGGTCAAACTGAGTCTCTTGGGCATTGACTGGGATACATAATGAGCACAAGGCACACCACACATCATAGAGACTGAAGTCTATCCTCAAAGTTTCATGTGCCTCCAAACTGGTTTATGCATATATTAACTCACAGAGATGAAATGTGGGAAGTGCTAAGAGATTTTTAGTTGCTGTGCAAAGTACAAAAATAGGATTCATTTTCAACAAGAATTCATTTATTTAAATTATGAGAAGACTGAGTTTTAACAGATAGAACCAAGTAGGTTTTCAATAGGATTGTATAATCCATGCCATGCCAGGTTCTACATATTGCTTTTTCATTGTATTATTTCAGTGTCACCTTGCCATTTGATTTTACAGATCTGGCAACAAAAAGTAACCTATCCTCATAATGCTTTTGGATCCTCAAAAGCACATAAAATCAGTTGGTTTGTATTTTCTGGTGTTTTCCTGTTAACACTGGTCCAAAGCACAACTGTTGGTGTGTCACTCCTGGGTGTGTTATGGATATTCTGTTGTCAGTGTGTTACTTTGAGCAGTTACTGCTCATGATGCCCACATGCTTCCACTTTAGTTGAATAATGCTTGATGCACATACTGAGTTGGAAAAATAAACTGCAACAAAAGCTATGATGAAAAAATAATTGAAAGGACAAAATGTTTTTCTGTAGTTTTTATAGCAGAGCATAATGTCTGTTCACTTATGGCAAGACAAGGTGTGGCCAGTTTATTTATTTTATCCTGGTTTCATTGAAGTCCAAAAAAATCCTCCACAGCTGATGTTTGGGAAAAGCTGAAAATCTGAGGGGAGAGTACAGTAGTGGCAAGCAGCCATGATGAGTGTGAAGGTATATTGTGTCCATCTGTACAACTCATAGTTTCTTCCTCTAGAACACTACGCAAATCATTTAGCTCAAATGAAAGCTACTGTTATAATATTTAAGAAATTATATTACTTCCACAAAAAAATATTACAGATCTTTCTCACTTCCATACATGGCAAGTATTCAAAACCATTTATTGTTATTGAGATCCTCAGCTTATTAACAACATAACCACAACCATTTACAGACTTGCTTCCATTATGGTCCTTGATGGTTGAAATTTCTAGTCCACCTGGCCTCTGTGTCTTTAGCTTGTGAGAAAAAAACTAAAACACTTGAGGACGCCCATGTCGATATGTGGTGCTATGGCATTGAGATTGGTGACACAGAGTCAGCCCGAGGCAATGAAGACAAAGACAATGAAGGAGCAGCACTCCTGCAGAGCTCCTAAGTCCCTATGAAGCTGCACGTAGCCTGAGATCCTCATGCAGGCTGTCCCAGAGTCCAGGCTAAAAACCAGGGATGACCCATTCTTTGTTATCAAGCCCTCAAGGCTCTGGAATGACACAACAGAGGAGCTGAAGTATTGCCATCTTTAAAAATTACTTCTCAAAGTAATGTTTTATTGGAAAGCTTACCCTGATTTTAGTTAATTCATCTCCCATCTTCTATTCATTTTATTGAGTCATTGGATTTAACTGTTTTATATTAATGATGTTTTGTTTTAATTTTATTATCAATATAGAGCTGACTGTGATCACAAATATGTTGATAATGCTTTAAGGGCATGCTGCAGTATAGGCAACTGATCATGGTACTGCACTAAGCATAAAGACCTATGAATGTGTAAAAAATATATTACATTAGGTTTGCCCACTTACCGCTCTTGAAAATTCAGCTTTACAGCTGGCTGTTCTGCCACTATGATGATTGAGGCTGAACATTTATGAGGAGTGAAATGCAGGCCTTAGGGGAGAGCCATTTTACTACACAAGGAAAACAGATTGAGTTGAATAACCAGGACAACAACAAACCAAATGGGGGACAGAGAGATAAGTGTTCTAGCCTTTCACCCAGCCAGGTAACCCCCCTATAAATCTAACATTTAATATTATAAACAGACCATCTGCTTCTGTGTCTTAAAGATGATCAATTAGCCATTAAAATCCCTCAGCTCATAAGAGAAAAGATAGCACATAGTCATTGTTGGTAACATATTAAAATATTGTACTTACACTTGCTGTCTTAACACAACTGTAGCCAGCAGTGATGATTCTACTAAATCTAAAATATATCTGTGGTACTTGTTTTCATGACAATCTGAATTATTTGGCTCCCATAAAGACGCTTGTCAAATGTTCTTGTACTTTTTTGCTGTGATAGTTGCATGTTTCTTTGGACAATCAAGTCTGCTCCCCATTTGTAAATTGTGAATGTGAATATTGTAGTGGGAATAAAAGGTTACTGCCATTTTGTTTTTGACACAGTTAAATTACAAACAACGATTTTTGTAAAGTTGTCCTTGGATCTATAATCAGGCAATTTAATCAATTTTTGTACAGGTAGCACTGGGCCTGAGCATAGCGATGTCAGTCAGACCATCAGTCAGTCCTGTACATCCATCCATTCATTGATCACTTTGGTTTAGAGCAAGATGTCTGAAAAACTACAGTTTAAATTGCCATGAAATTAGGTATGGATGTGCATGGTCCTGTGAGGATAATCCCCAATGATATTGGTAGTCTTTCATCTAAAGCCAATGCAAAGTCAGATTTATTTTTCACTTTGATCCACAACAAGATCAAAACCTAATTCCAAAATTTCTAGGAAATTTGATTTGAAAAATTATAGTCCTAAGAGAATGAATCCTAATACTTTTACTGTTTCTACACAAAAAAGATAGAATTTACTAAGCATGTTTAGGCTTCTCAGAGGATGAACAACTATGGAGCAATGCCTTTGGAGCGAAGCTAACTAAAGCTAAAGCTCCATGCTTTAGAACAAATAAACATCTTGACAAATGCTTTATTGTTAACATGCATTCATACTGCACCTTCTATTTCTCAAGCTTTAAGAAGTTGATGTCAAACTCTTGACTTTTATGATTTTGTCCTCGAAGTGGAGACAGGGACATTAGTCTACTGATGTCCTATTTGACAGAGCTGTCAGCATCAGGCTGTGCTGCTGTCAGTTTGCATAACTTGCATAATCCACTCACTGTCTGGAACAGTCGCTTATGTTTATGTACGTTCTGCGCACAGCCAGTCATTGCACGTCTCTGACAGAGTGATGGCTGAAATGTGACCTGTGAGACAATGAGCAGACATATAGGAGAGAAAAATATTCTAGAACAAGTTATTTCTTTGTCATCACTCACCAAGAAATTTTATTGTGTTTAAAGATGACAGTTTGTTCAACATAAAATTTTATGCCAAAATGCCAACAACAGTGCTGAAAAGATGGATTCTTTATAGAAAAGTTTTAAGTTACATATAGAGAATAAACAAGTTTTCATATGTACTGACACATCGGAAATACTGCCATCCACCAAAGGAACTGATTTTTATGTCAAGGTGATGGTTGAGTGATGGCTGTGAAAACCTGCAAACATGGCAGTATAAGTGAAAATCATGATAAGTTAGGTGGAGTACCTGAAAAGGAGTCAGATAATAATCAGACTATCTCATATAATCTCTGCTTTTAGGTTAAATTTCAATATGGCATGAGGGTCAATTTAATGAGGAGGACCACTGGCTTAGAGCTTGCCAGCTGCCTCCTTAAAACTAACATTAACTCACTGTTCCTGCCACATTTGGATGGCAGGAATGGAAGAAATTGACTTATCCCTTGCTATTACTGTCCACAGAAACGAGGAACTGCCAGGTTGGCAATGTCTGCTACTGTGCATGAGGACTTTTGTCATCGGTCAACCTCAGGAAGGGCAGAGCCGCTATGTTTTTTTTTCTGTTCTTTTGTCCCCCTGGCCATCAGGACTGACACCAGCATGGTTAAGGTTAGTTTCCCAAAAATAGATGGATGAACATGAGTCTATGCAGGCACACACTGTCCATCACATTTTTGTTCAATTGTTACTCCATGACACCACATAATGCCATGTAGATAATATAAGATCCCTAAAAAACAATATCAAGGCACCTCACAAAAAGTGTAGTTCTATATGAATTTACCTCATTAAGCATGCTGCATTATCACTGCTTTCATTTTTGAAGTTTTTTGATTTTTTTATTAACAACCACAGTGAGGCGACTATGTACAGGGAATGGGGTTGCTGGAACTGCACTACTTTTGGCCTTTATTGCCATTTTTTCTAGTACATTAAAAGAGGTGCTAGCCATCAAAGAGGTGCTAGACAAATTTAGAAGGCTAGAACAATCCAAATTAATTATTTATGTGATCTGATTTACTGTTTGGATGATTTATGAATGTGCCATGTTTCCAAGGTAATCTTGACTGTTCTCGACATGGAGTTCCACTCCATGTTTTACTCCTGTTTTTGACTGAAAGACATTAACTGAGTATATGAGTTTGGTTCTCCCAGCAGGCTGTCAGCAAATATAACCAGTAAAAAACAAGGGGAAAAAATGTACACAGTAAAATCATCTTTAGAGTATTTATTATGCTTGACTCTATGATCAGACCACTCTGTCTCACAGTTATATATACTGTATATATTTACGACATCCCACATAGGGCATATTAGTTGGAAATATTAAAAGAACACTTGAATACCGAATAAAAATGTGAAAATATGGATTCAAAACAAATTATGTAATATAAAAATGTAATATTTAATGAAAGACTGACCACATGGAATAGTAACTTGTCAATAATCTAATAAATCATGCATGTATGTATGATACAGTCTATATCAATTATGCCTAAGTGTTAGTTTGCTGGTATAATGTACAGCAGGGCTCTTCAACAATTTTGTTATGAGGGCCAGATTCTCCAAATGTAAAATGTATGGGGGCCAGATCCTAATTTTTACCAGGACCTTTAAGGACCATACCACCCATTTTGCATGTTTGAGCCTAATGTATACAATTTTCATACGTTACGTTACTGACAATCATTTCCCAAAGATAAAACTCTATTTCCTGATACTTTCCTGATATTTTTCAAAATCTGTTAGTCTATCAAAATCAAATATTCAAGCGATACACCCACTTTAAAAATCGATGTTTTGCCTACTAATAGTTACACAGCTTTATGAAGTCACGATATTAATATAATAATAATAATAATAATAATAATAATAATAATAATAATAATAATAATTTTAACGGTCGTTAAAATTATTCCATAAACGCAGGTCTTCTTTTGGTACTATATTTCCCGGTGGAGATATACAATCTGCACTTTTTACTGCACTTAAACGCTAAAATTACATCTAAAAAAAAACCTGAATACACATCTTGTTTGCAATGATGGATTACCTATCCCAAGAACATTTCAAGTATCAACAAGTTGATTTTAATAGCGTACCAGAATGAACTGAAACCAATGGTGGTCTGGAAGGTAGGAATTTTTTTTTAATTTTTTTTTTTAACTCACCATGCCAGTAGTATGCTTTGGGAAATGATTGTCAGTAACCTTGCGTGTATGGAATTAGAATATATTAGGCTCAAACATGCAAAATGGGTGGGGTGGGGTTGGCATAGCCAGACAAAAATGCCAATGATGCCAGAGGTGGGCGAATAAGTCTGCTGTTTCTCTGTGCCAAGAAAACTATGAAAGATTCATGCAAAGAAAACTGAGTGTAATTACTCTTTAAGATGAACTATGTATCAAGGTGGTGCATCCCCACAGTAAGAGTTAAATTGTAGTCAAGTGTCCAAACTACCAAACAAAAAAAAAAAAAAAGTTCCAGCATTGTCACAAAATTAAGGAGTGTTTGTAATGTCCTCTGGGACTCATTCTGTGCTCCAGAGTCTGCCACTGGTTATCTTACACCTAAGGTCCCCTCAATGACAATCTCTCTTTCTCTCTCTCTCTCTCTCACTCTCTGGCATTGCTATTCTTCTTGTGATAGTGCCAGTGAACTATGGCTGCAGGTCCTAAAAATACCCGCCCCTTGACAATGTTCTGTGAAGCATCTTTCTGCCAGCTACCTGATCCATTTGAGCCTACTTTTCTGGCTCATTTTCACCAGTCCTATTTTCTTCTCCTTGAGCTATGTCACACTAACCTGGCTGTGCCAAAACCTAATATGACACTTAAGACTCACACCTCCTTAGTCAAAGTCACCACATAGTCAGTGTCAATATGTCTATAGCCAATAGGGTATGTAGAAGTGGATCAAACAAGGTAATCTTAACCTTGCACTGTCATTCTCATAAATTTGCTATTTTCTCTTATCTTTTCAGTTAGGATGTCATTTGGATGTTGCAGAAATATGAGTTGGAAATGAAGCACTGTAGCTTTGCTGATTGACTCAGTGTCACCCTGCACACTGCTAATCTTGTAAAGTGGATCTGCAATCCCAAAGAACCAGGGGACCTGAAAATGCAGACAATTTCCTCTTAAACAAATGCCATTGGCAGAGTATTCCTGTCTTGTTACGGTCTCAGGTTTCATGACACAAGTAATTTCCTGGATCGACAGATAGCATTGATTTGAGTTGCATTGAAGTCACCGTTCAATTGCATTTCTCACAGAGTGCAATCAGGCATCACTGGCACTATTGATTTAGAAGAAGTCCAACTTTAAATGAAAAAAAAAAAAAAATCAGAAAATCTAAACAGGCATTTGTGGTTAAATCCAATGAGTTTGTTTTTTTGCTGCAAAGTATTTTTCCATATAGAGGCTTTGAATAAGATTTGCACAAAATTTCACTTTTGCATATTATTGAATAAAAAAGTTGTAATGTCATTGACTTTGTATTGTTCAAGAGGTTCAGCATAGCATTTTATCATTAATCAACTGTCATATTGTTCATGAGACAATAGGCTAGTTACAAATTATAACATGACTGACAGTGGTAGTCTCTACACTGCATTTAACCTTTACATTTTTTCATGTGTTGGCACATTTTGTGGGAACTGTTAAGGGTTATTGATTAGTACATTTTGTTGTGGGATTACATAATGAAGTCTTTTTTTTTTTCCTTTTTTTGTTTTGTTTATCAAGTAACAACAACATTCAATATGTTGCTACCAATTAAAATGTTCCACAGTGCACTGCTAATGTCAAAGACTGGTCTTATTATACTTAATATACCTTTCATATTGTGAAACCTACAATAAATGGTGAAGGCATACTCATGATATAAACATCAAAATATATTTTACTAAAATGTTGCAATGCACAAAAAAAAATACGCTATCAGAGGCAAATTTTAATTAAATTTGCTAGTTTGTCCTTCATAGATGAGCTTCTATTTGTACAAATTCTCTCTTTCTTTCTCTCTCTGTGTGTGTCTGTGTGTGTGTTGCGAAAAGGGTATGAGAGGAGTGATAGTGGTCTTCAGAGGGCTTCTTAATGAGCCAAGGCAATCAATGCCAAAGGAGATGTCTTTGATGGATGCCTTTGAGAAAACAATGTGTCGTGACGACCTCTGCCTAAAGAAACCACTGAGTAAAGACTCCATAGATGAAAACTGACCTTCAGCAGGTTGTTGATCACATGAAGCTGATTGCTTACTGTTTATTGTTGACTTAAGCTCATCTTGGTGACAGAGAAATGGAAATAAGAAGAAAGATCAGACAGACAAATGAGAGAGATTGGTTCAGATTTATCTTTTTAGCTGGATTTTCTGATGAACCTTGTCTATGAACCATGATCTGTATAGCTGCCGTAATTTCAAAGGGAAAAATGGTGCAAAAAAAAAAAAAAAAAAAAAAAAAAAAAAAAAAAAAAAAAAAANTTTTTTTTTTTTTTGCCCTCTCATTTGGCAGAGGCTTTTATGTCAAGTAAGCCCAGTTTATTTTTATAGCCCAATACCACAATACAATGTCAAAGAGCTTTACAGGCCCACACATCCCATAGTCCCTGACTCAGCTCAAGCTCTCTAAAAAGACAAGGAAAAGCTCCCTAACAAAAAAAAAAAAAAAAAAAAAAAAATGTATCATATACGAAAAAAATAGGAAGAACCCTCTGGAGAGGAAATTCACATAGAGATTCCCTCTCCTCGAATGGCCAGGTGTGCAATAGGAGCTGTAGATGGGGAAGCAGGCAGATTGTAAAGAGACAAAGCTGTAGCAACACAGGAAGATATAAATACAAATACAAATAGAGCCCTGGACTAGTAAGAGGATCTCACATGCACAAAGATGTAATCAAAAGTGATGTACATAGGAGGTATAATAACCTAACAAATACCAATAATTCTGGCTTGTGTTGTTTTCTGTAACACTGTGCTGCAACACTAAGGTGTTAATTTACAAAACATAATGCAAAATACTATCAGAGCTGTAAATTTCTACCTCTGCATGTTTTCAGTTTAGTCGAGCATGAGCACTGATGATGTAAATGGGCACACCTGCAGTTGCATTAATTTTCTATTCACTTGCTAAATGTCCAGCAATGTCCAGCATCAGGTCCTAAGACCTGATGCTGGACATTTTAATGTGAGAGATTCACATCTGGAAAGCAATGGCACACTTTATTGTTTGCAGAAACTGATAGACTACAGTTCATAAAATGTTGTTGTATCTAATAGTAGGATTGTTGATTCACTGATTTTCACGGGTAGCTGTCAGAAGTGTACCAACAATTGCACAAAATATACTGCAATAATCATCATGTTTGGGCCATAATAAAAAAAAAAAAAAAAANAAAAAAAAAAAAAAAAAATGACAAATTTGTCTAGACTTGTTCAGCCTTGCACTCTCATGAGCGACCTTCTAGTTTTTTTTAGGTGTGTTTTCCTAACAAGTTAAAGAATACAATTTACAGTTACCTTTAAGGATGAACATCCACAACTAGTACAAGTTTTAGAAATAAAAACTAAAGGAAGATGATTCTTCTCTGTTCCAGTTTAAAAAGCTAAAGCAATAGCTTGTTTACAGTCACGTGATTTTTTGATGCCATCATGATGGCCAAAATAGATTTCTTGCAGGAATCACGAGATTTACCAGCTGTTGACTTGGTAAACATAATGGACTACATGGTCCTGCAGACTTCGTTTTACTCAAGAAAAAAGATGAAGGCCTACAAAAGTGTGGAGATTATAAAAGATAAATATATTGCTTTGTGTGATACTGCAGCTAGCTAGCTTAAGCTAACTGTCATACATACTGTACTGTATGTTGTTGTGTGCATTGGAGAACAGTCGCTACATGACAGCTGCGGGAGGAATACCGTTTATGACTTTTTTTCATGAGTACATGCTGTGCCCATGCTTGTCATTTATCACAGAGTGTGTCAAACTATTAAGCTGTTGTTTTGTTGCTGTAATTGTTTTAGCAAGCAAGCTAGGTGGCGTTAGCCCACTGACGATGACTAGCCGGTTTGCCGGCCAGTAGTCAGCGCTGCTGCGTGGGTTTGTTAGTACACTGCTCACCATACTTTTAATCACTTTGCATTCTTGACAACGGTACGCAGGCCACTGTCACATGGGCTTTGACATTTTAGAATCCAAGTGTAATGTTACATCTGTTTTCTGGTGGTAATCCTGTTTTGTTTGTGGATCCATGTCTGACATGGTATTGATCACATAGTATCCAATCTGCTCAGATGCTGTAGCTGTCAAAACTGATCAGTAGCATCTCAGCTAGCCAGCCTTATGCAAGAGGAGTATGGCTAATATGAGGATCAATGAGGATTTGCGGGTGAACATATATATATATGTGTGTGTGTGTTTTGTGTCTGTGTGTGTATATAAGTAGTTACTTAATGTTACGGCAGGATTTTGATATAGGTGTCTGTCAGCTCCACCTGAAGACAGATGTAAGTTTGTTAACCATCTATCCCTGCGTTGTTTGGATAGATTCCAGTGTTGATCACCCTCGATTAAGCAAACTCTAGGTACATGATAGAAACTTATGCTTTTTCCTGGATTTGAGTGATTGGTACAACCAAAAACAATGCATGAACATGACATTTTTGCTTGAACAACAATTAGATCAATTACATCTCTTCCACCCACCAGTTGCATTTTGTGCGTCATCTGTAAACAACTTATTGCAAAAGCAAACTTCTCTCATGTTAATCAGCACATTGTTGTCCCATTACCAACACACTATCGTACCAGATCTCACACACCCACTACTTTCAACTAAACTACAGCCACGAGTCCTCCTGCTAACTACAGCTAGCTTAAACATGCTTGTTACCTAAAGTTAACTTTGCCACCAAACAGCAAGCAGATTCCATAATGAAACAAGTCAAAATCATGTTAAACTACTCCTACCGGCTCTTTCCACATGACCAGCTGTAGTCATAAGTAACAGCCCTGCTACCTGAAGCTAGCTTGAACTGCTGCCTGAACGTGGCTTGTTGCCTGGAGCCAGCATGGCAAACAAACAAAGCAAACAAAATACATGAAATGGACCAAGCAAACAAACCACATTTATGTGCTCTTAACATTGTATTTACTCCCATCTCTGTGATACTACCCTTACTGATCGGTATTTTTTC
This sequence comes from Lucifuga dentata, assembly GCA_014773175.1. Lineage (NCBI taxonomy): Eukaryota > Metazoa > Chordata > Actinopteri > Ophidiiformes > Bythitidae > Lucifuga > Lucifuga dentata. The sequence continues at coordinate 82,277 of VXCM01001989.1, forward strand.
TCCAAACACTCACCTGTCTTCTCATCCACAGCCAATGGTTAGCCCTGTCTGCAGCCTCAAAAGCTGCTTGACTGCCTGGTTCAGACAGAGCTGACTATGCTATGCTAGCTATGAATCCTCAACAGCCCACTTCCACAAGCCGTATACTGTTTGCTGTACTTCTGACATTAAATCAGAGTATTTCAGTTTTTTTCTCTCAAACCTCTTCCACTGCTTCTTCCCATGGCACGTTTAACTCAAGATCATACAGTCTGACAGATTGTAGCTAAGACTGTATTATAACCATGTTGCACAGTGACATGCAACAAATTTATAAAACCGTTGCCGCTGCTATGCACAATTTGTAAGAGGCATCCGTCATCCTCAAATCATGTACACATTTGTCATTTTGTATATTGTTCCATAATGATAGTTATATATGGTTGTTATCAACTTCAAATCTTTCAAATTTATTCTACTTTATCTCAAACTACACAAAATTATAACCTATAAGTCCCTGAATAATCTGCTGTCTCATTTTTAAAACTTGTCATCTCAACAATTAAAATGTTTAATATTTTTTAATGAGCTCCTGATATAATCTGGGTAAAATTAGTATTTTTTTTAAATATATTTTTAACAAGGTATCTGTTGTTTTTGATTTATTTTTGTTTCCCATTTTTCTTTTTTTTTCATACTGAGTTATTTGTTTAATGTCACGCTATAGCTTTCCTACACTTGTGTGCCGGGGCATGTGCATTATGTGTTATTGTCGTTGAATTCGTAAAACATGATTTATTTAATATATTGTTTCTGTACAGAGTAAAACACTATTTTCATGTTTTCCCTAATTAGGGCATATTACATGATAATGTTTGAATATTGCATTTTGTTGCTTTGGACAATGGCTTGAACAAGCAATTTAAATTAATATTTAATATTGTAATTTATTTTTTATTGCTCACCACTTGGTAACCAATTCAAAAGCAGCCCTTGGGTGGATTTAAAATCTGAGCATTTGGGCTGCAAATATAGTCATAGAATTTGTACTGTAACCTTTAGCTGAAAGAATATATGCATGGAAAGAAAATATTAATGTCTTTTTCTCTCTTGGAACAAGACTGGCTGTTACTTATAATGTTAATAAAAAAAGGAAAATAACTTTTCTTGATGCATAATATAAATGTTCAGTATTTGACAGTTTATAATAGGACATCATAGAGAAGCTCTGTTTCCTTGCAGGCAGTATACATTAAAGACACGGGTATGCAACAAAACTAACGTTTGATGTATTAGAAATTTGCTACTTAAACACCAGCGATATTGTCATGAATAAACTGCTTGTTTTTCACTAAACACTAAAATATCTTAAAGCAAGTGGTTCTCAAAGTTTTTGAACAAGTACCACCTCTGAGCAAAACTGAAAATGTTTGGATTCCTTCAGTACAACTTAGGAAAATGAATTGGGAAGAAAAAAAAAACACTGTAATATTAACACGCTTTGATCAAAGAATTCAATATGTGACATCAAATAGTTTCTAGCAGGAGCCATGTGGAGTTAGTATAATGTAGGCTGTAACAAGTGTGGGTGTAGTCAGGGAATGTCAGAATTTACTGTTGGGTGTAGTGTCATGGTCTAATTTAGTGAAAGGTGTATGTTGGGAGGTGCCAACTGACAACATTAGAGCAAAGTCGTAGGAGGCAGTTTGACACAGAGGTTCCGATCAAATCAGATCACAGGGTTTCATGCTGTTACACCCTAAGTGTGTTCTTTAAGTGGTGGAATAAGACAAAGTCACAGAAGATATAAACCTGGAGTATAGTTTAGCTCACAGTGTGTTTACAGAATATCTGATTTACTCCAGAATTTTTATTGCATTGCTACATTTCAAAATATAATTACATCAAACGCACAAATATAAAATAGATACAGTAAATACTTTTAATAATTCAGACTACTTTCAGTACTTTGTACAAAATAATTTTAAACAATATAGACTAATGATGGTTTAATTTTAATACTGTCAGGAAGACATGATGGTGACATTTCTGGCATGCAATAAGGGAATAGCTATATGTGACATAAGTAGAAGCAACAAAATAATGGAGAAGCTTATGTACAATTATACGATGATCTCTGCCAAAAATAAATACTGCATAGTGAAATGTCAATAGTTATATAGTGTATGCTCATAACTGAAATGTTAGTTGGCATTTGTCACTAACCGCACGTAGCTAATGGTTAGCTACATCCAAAGCTAATGGTGCTTCTTAATGAGTTTTTCTGTGTTTTTCTGTGGCATGAGCATTGGCTCTCATAAAAACTACAGGAACTGTTAGAAAGAATGGAAGAATAGATGGTCATGATTCTGTTTACACTAAAAGAAAGCTGGTGTCTGTTTCTCAGGATCTTTTTTTTTTTTTTTAANTTTTTTTTTTTTTTTAATATCTTGAATTGGGAAAAAAAAAATCAATAATGAGTTAGGGTGAATTTGGATAATCTGGAACACTTTTTGCAATTTTGACTTCTGTGATTTATTTCAACATCTATCAGCCACATTAGATCAACACATTATACCTTTCTGAAATCCTTAAAATGTTTTTTTACCACATCAGAAGAAAGAATGTCAATATCATACCCAGAAGAGATATGGTACACCTATTAGTGTTCTTTGTGCCAAAAAGAAAAAAAATATATAATAAATAAATAAAAAATTCTGCCTGAAATTGATAATCTGAGACAGGTTACTTTGTAATCTGGGACACTTGTATTAGACTTGAAAAAGTCTAAATCACCTTACTTTATGCATGCCAAGCTCAACACCAATTTTTAAAAAGCATTATGAAAAAATGAAAAGGACAGAAAATTGAATAAGAAAATGTATATTTATTGAAATTTCATTAATTCATATACACATATAAAAAAGTCAGAATTTTTTTTTTCATAATGAACTACATAAAGAAAATATCAGGAAAAAAAACTTTCGACACAGGATTAATGGATCTATCATGTTAATTTAAATTAATTTAAAACATTACATTAAAATTGTATAACATTTTTAAAAACCAACTAAAATTCAACCAACAGCAAGCAACAATTAGATTAATGGACTATGCATTTGGTTATTCATTTATTCTCCATTCTATTAAAATTGGAGTTACTTGGGAACAAAAGTCCTTGCAGGTGAGAGACCCATCATCATCTATCATGCCATTATCTTCTGCACCTGTTTCGTGATACCAGTGACTGCAGACCACACAGGACAGCCACTCTTCTGAACTTTTGGGATCGTCTCTGTCCTCATATGCATGGTGGCAGATAGTGCATGGGTCCTCCTTCTTCTTCTTGGGATTTGGCTTTGGCTTTGGCTTTGACCCTTTTCCCTTGCCCTTCCCCTGAACATAGGTGAAATGTTCATCACTTGTGACGTTCACAGATGGTGGTTTTGATCTCTTCCAGATGGTGGTTGGTCTTTCTCAGACTGGAACCTGGACCAAGTCCTTAAATAAGACTGCTGCTTCCTGCACGACCTGTACCACTGCCATCTCCACCTAAACCTCATGTGCCAGAGGTGGTACAGCATCCTGGGAGACCGCCAGTGGACACTGACAATGATGCTGCTGAAGAGGGGCATGCATAGGATGGGCCTCAGTACAGAGGTGAGAAAGGCACATGGCTGCCTGCACAAGGCCATGCAGGGGGTGGGCCTCAGGACGGAGGTGAGGAGGGCGCATTCACATGTTGATGGTGTGCGGTAGACGGAAAACCGGATATTCCATTCTTTTCAATGAGAGAACAATGGAAAACTCTGCTGGTGGTGAGTGTTATGTAACTACAGACAGCTACAATTCTGCAACACGTCCCCTTCAGTATGTGCAGTAAATTTATGTAGTTATGTTGGATTCCTATTCTTTTTTTCATAAAATAACACAAACCCTTTAAATATGAGTGAAGTGTTCCTTTTAGACTTGTACTGTATAGTCAGAAATGCCCAGAATACATTTGAAACACTTAAATGATATGCTGTGTGACAGAAGTGGTAGAATGTTACACTAATTTAAAGGTTTTTAGTCAATCTGTACAGTCTTCCTATTTACAAATATTCCAATGCTCTCATCTTTCATATCCCAATGCAGTCTTAGGTTGATGTTACAGCACACACACGGTGGAAGCCAGGCAAACACCCATGACATGTTCATCACAGAGCAAACACTGAAAACCAATAAATCTCACACCGATGGCGGCTGGTGTCATTCTCTCAGAGTGGAGCATTGTTATATTCAGCAGCGCTTGAAAAAGTTTAGAGAGCATTTCAGTTTCCATCAAGAGTCAAACAGGAAAACAAAAACACAGGCTTAAAGAGACAGAGAACACAGAGAACTGAGCACAATTATGAGGGAAGAGCAAGTACGCCATTATCTATATCTGTATCCATTGAACTGACTAAATTATCTGTATCCATATTCATACTCGGATGGGCAGGGCTTTGATGGTTACTCTGGTTTGATTGATTGATTTATTTATTTATTTTTTAATTAACTGACAGTGAAGACAGTAGAGTGCACCAGTTGGCTAACCATGATGTACGTTTGTCTTGTGATTTCAGGTGAGTGACGACATCTAAATGTGCACAAAATTGCATTAGTACAGTATAAGAATCGCTAGCTAACTGGCAATTAGCCTAGAAGCTAAATGTCCATTTGTATAAGTGTGAATGTCCACAGTAAATGAATGGGTGTTTGTTTAGCTGTGGACTGAGAATAATGTTGATGATTAATAGATCACTACTACCACTAGTTTGGACAGAGTGGCTGTGAGTCATCTGCCACACATTATTGCTGCTACACTCTGTGTAGAGAGGAGCTCTGTGTGTGTGTGTGTGTGTGTGTGCGTGTGTGTGACTGCATAGCTGCCTGGCCGATCACGAAAGATGTGGGCACAGCCGATCAGATTNGTGCGTGTGTGTGACTGCATAGCTGCCTGGCCGATCACGAAAGATGTGGGCACAGCCGATCAGATTTTTTTTTTCCTTCAACAAGTACAAGTTGTGACACATTTTTACTCGGATGTTACCCATACTTGTTGCAGGATAATGCATAAAGTGCATTATCCTTAATGGATACTTGTTTCATCCGAGTACTTGGCTCACCCCTAGCAGATTAAAAAAAAAAATTCTACATATTTTTCGCTCATTAAAATAAAACATGTTCATGTTCTAAAGTTCAGCAGAAGTTTTCACTCTGAGTTCATTTTAGTTTGTGTTAACTTGATTCTCATAAGATAAGATTCTTCTTTAATGGCTGATGATTTTCTTTTAGTGTGATAAATATTGCACTTTAAATAATATCACTCTTTGGTTACCCTGAATGAATTAAGTTCTGTTGACAGCTATTTGCTTGACACATGCCTCTCTCTCAAAACATGTTTGATCAGAGGACAGAAGTTAAAAGTGACAACAAAGGTAAGGTAAAATGTCTCCTTTTGTAATTACCATTCCAAGGTCATAGCAGGGGGCTACATTTCAATTAGCGACTTTCAGAGAGAGCACATTTAAGGGGAAGGAGAGAGAAGTACTTAACAGAAAAATGACTATTTAATGAAGCTGTCATCCTTGATTGAAACTGGAAATAGTGGATGGCAACCTTAAACTTTGTTGTTATGGTTGTGGGGGCTGAATTTAAAATAAGATTTGTTCATTGTGAGTAAAATCACAGTATTAAAAACACAGTTTATTTGTGTGAAAATGATGAATGTGTGAGTGCAAGCTGAGACAGATGCTGGTCTACAGCACTTGGTACATGTGACTGAGTGTGAGCTGTCATAAGCACATTCATAGGCATGCCCTGGTTCTCCAGATGCTGCATCTGCTGCATTTCTTAATGAGATGCATTTGTGTAAATGACAGTATAGTACAACCAATCATTGCATGCCACCTGGCAGAGTGGCAGCTCACTGCAACTAATCTAGCAGGGGAAAATCAAGTTAATCATGTTCTAAGGTCACAATTGTACACACTTTGGTTTGTCACAGATAAAAAGAAAAAAAAAAAAAGGGAGNAAAAAAAAAAAAAGGGAGGAACCCTAACCCTGTAGAGGCTTTCTCTCATTTGATATTTTCAATGTCTTAGAATCTCACCTCTCCAGAAAATGTGTCATTTATTTTACATAGTGGTAAATATCTGAATCAAAATTCTATATCTGCACTATGCTTGTTACATTTAACTATTTTTTACTAAAATCTTATTTCTTTTTGCATTGTCTATGTTGTATTGGATTTTTTTTTTTTTTTTTTTNTTTTTTTTTTTTTTTTTTGTCTTACGCAAAGCACTTCGAATTTCCTTTGTGTCTGAAGGGTGCTATAGAAATAAACTTGCCTATTAGAAAAATTCATTGAAACAAATTCAAACATTGTGCTCAGCATATTCAAAGCTTTGGGTTGTTTCAGTCTACAAGATCGAGGATTCTTCTATGTTTGTTGGTGGCCACATTATACGAATCAAATATTGTCTCGGATTTATTATTATAACTCTTTAATATGATAACAATAAATTATTATATTAACAAAGGCATTAGTGTCAGTTTTTGTTGCAGCATAAGATTGTCATTTTATTAAAAATATTACATTTCACTTTTATTCATTGCATCTTCAAGTAGATTATGTTTTTACACATAGTCTTACAAGCCATTTACAAGCTCAGTCATGGTCTCAGACTTGCACATGTAGTAAGTGTGCAGTACAAATACAATAAATTTGTATATTTATATGTGCAGTTATTTTGGCACGCTGTTACCACTTTGAGTATATTTCGAAGGATGAACCCTCCATGTTGGAGAGCTGCAAAAAACAACTCTCATGGTTTTTCCTGCCTATTAGTACAAGATCCCCCTGTTCTGATGGGCAATGTCAAGGCGCTGTGGAGGTGGAATTTCACCAACTGACAGTTACACTCTCACTGGACACAGGTTTTAATATGAAATTCAGTAATATCTAAAGATTGATGCCAACTGTAAAGTGTCTGTCCACAGCCTTGCCACTGTGTAATCCGGCAATAACTGTGATGTTTCCAAGAATAGCCGACCATCCAGTTTCAGTGACTAAAAGAAAAATAGAGCTCCAGTATTTTTTCCTAAAGTTCATTCCATTGCATTCCTCCACTAGTTGTACACCATTAACCCCTCTACTGCCAGAAGGCAGTTGAGGGGTTAATTTAACACCCTCTACTGCCAGTACATTTTCAGAAACCAATAGAGTTCCTCAGGACATTAGAACCATCGAAACACACCCTGCTCATTTAAGCACATATTAACTTAGCTCTCTTTGACATTACCTGTGAGTCCACCCTTGCCTCTATTGCCCTTATAAAACCTTCACCATGGATGAATGAAAAACACACAGGAAAAAGGTAAATGCTCAGGAAAGCAAAGTGGAAGTGGAAGCAAGGCAAGCTTCATGTCTCCTTTGAGATTATAAAAACTTTTCTTCAAGCATCAGGCAGCTGATGCTTGAATGACTAAGAATGCTAGAACTCAATACTTTTCAGACAGACATCATTAGTAAGAACTCCCATAATCCCAGAAACCCTTTTAATGTTTTACAATCTGTCATCACTTCCAGGCCCAGTTCATGCTTAGAAGCTTCCTTCACCAAATGGGAGGACTTGCTACAATTCTTTAGTGGCAAAATTAATTTAAAAAGAAACTGATACTTCACCATCTCGCCTGCAAACTCTGCAATATTGAAGTCTCTCACATTTGTAGCCGCTCCTGAACAAATTGTCTCCCACATGAAAGCAGTAGCTCTTTTGACATAATCCCAAGTAAACTGTTAAAATTTGTCAGCACATTCAGCCCTAACACTTTTCAAAGTAAGAATTTAGATCCCACAATTTGAAATAACTGCATTACAGCCCCATCTCCAAACTCTTACTTCTTTCCAAAAACAGAAACTAGTCTTTGCTAGTTTTGCTCTGTTTTCATTTCTGTTAAAACTGAAATTTTTGAAATTCCAGTCTAATTTCAGAGTGCTCGGTAGTACAGAATCAGCTCTTTTAAAACCTCTTACCTGGCTTAACCAGCACCCTCTTATGTTGGACAAAAAGACTGAAAATGACATACCCAAATGAAAATGGTTACATCTCCTCAGTCTGTACAGACGCAAGCATGGGTTCTTCTGAAAGCTAAGACTTTCTAGTGTCTTGTGAATCATCAAATTTGCTCTCTAAGTATTACAGTTCCAGAGTAATAGAAGTAAACCACAGTAAATAAGTGTAAAATTTCATCATCGGCTGAAAAAAAATAAAACGACTTATTTACTGCAAAAAACTGCTTTGGCTTTGTCTGGTGGAGCTTTGGTTATACTGGATGAATAGCTACAAGTCTGACCAATTCCTGGATACAATATGATTGTAATATCACCAAAAATGAGTTCTGTGAGCTGGATTTACTAAGCAATTATCCAGGCAGAGCTTAAAAAAACAAAATACAAAAAAAAAAAAAAAAAAAAAAACTCTAGGTAAACAACTGATATTTTACATAAAATATGTATTTATCTGTTTTAGTTTGCTCCAATGCATTATAAAGACTTTGCTCAGTGAGCTGTTTTGTGTGTGTTACTTTTCACACTTTGGTGCCTTCTCTCCCCCTCCCTTTGTTATACTAATGGGCTCTGTGACTGCGTATGACAGCTATGAGACTTTGCCTGGCAACATCATATGTCATTAGAAAGCTTATCTCATTGGCTAAATGCTCAGTCAATCATGGGAAGTCTGCCTGTTAACTGGTCAGTTTTTTCACCTCAATCAAAATGGGCTGACCTGCCTGGTTGGGCATTTCAGGACCCAGTACACCCAATCCTTATGATAGAATCCTCCAAGATGGCTTCTTTTCTTCCAAAGATCCTGGCTGACAAAAGAAGAGCACTCACTCCNTAGAATCCTCCAAGATGGCTTCTTTTCTTCCAAAGATCCTGGCTGACAAAAGAAGAGCACTCACTCCATGTGAAAAAGCCTAATGGCCACCATGAGCCATTTTATAGACAAAAATTTTTTCTGGTGTCTGAGTGCACCTTCTGGTGTTTTCACTCGACAAAACATCTTCATGGACATTATCCGAAGCAGATTACAAGTACAGCAAAAGGAATGGTCTAAATATGATCGTTAGACTCCTTTGTTGACAACAACATGGAGTTTATGTGGATTTTTCAAAATTCTGGGATGCCAGACTAGTTTAAAGGTAAGGAGTTGTGGGATTTAAAAACTACTTCTGGTTTCCTGACTGACATAACAAATTTTCTTTACACCAGACACTTTTTCCGAAAAATCAACACATACACATACTTTTGATAGAGGGCACTCTAACATTTTTATTAATGTATAATATGTCCATGTTTATTCAAGTATTTACTGGCGAGGTACAAATAAACAAAAGTACTACAAGCTAGGTGACAGCACCGGCCTGTGGACGGGCCAATGGCAAGGAACAGGTTGACCTCCCAGTGACAGTTTGTGTGTGTGTGTGTGTGTGTGTGTGTGTGAGTGAGTGAGTGAGTGAGTGAGTGAGTGAGTGAGTGAGTGAGTGAGTGAGTGAGTGAGTGTGTATTATGTGGTCCTTTGAAACCTCAGTGTAGCATTTAATACATAACATCCAATCCATAACATTTTCATCCAGAGGCTGAATCTGAGTAGGTGTATCAGCTTCAACATTAGACAAGTTAACGGAAACTCTGGTAAACAAAGTACCTCAATCTACATTTCATATTCTTGTCATTAGCCCCATTTCCATGTGGGGTCCCTCAACTTTGGATCCAATTCTTTAATAATATGGTCCTAATTGGCTACATCATTCAAAAATACATCTCCTGTAACTGTTATGCCGGTGACTCATCTCTACCAAAGTCTCAAAGCTTTTACCAGCTTAATGAGAATCAATCTGAAATTATTGAATTCAGTCCTTAAAATCAAACTCCCCTCATCACTCCAGATGTTGGTTATTTGCTGCTGTGTAAAATGGAGTGATATTTGAGTCAATCCTAAAATTCAGTACACAAGTAATCCATTCATCCATCCCTTTTCCACTGCTTTTCTGGGTCCTGATTGCAAACACAGCAGGCCAAGTAAAGTGGCCCAGATGTCACTCTCTCTAGCCACATCCTCCAGCTTTTCCTGGGGCATCCCAAGATGTTTCCAGGCCAGGTAGGATATATAATCCCTCCAGTGAGTTCTGTGTCTGCACCATAGTCTTCTCGCAGTTGGATGTGTCTGGAATACCTCCCCAGGGAAGCGTCCTGATCAGATGCTTAAATCACCTCAGTTGAGGAGCAGAGTTCTGCTCTGAGCTCCTCCTGATTGCCCTCCAGATGTCCAAACTCCTCACCCTGTCCCTCAGGCTCAATCCCAACACTTTGCAGAGGAAAGTAATTTCAGCCACTTGTATCCACAATCTCAGCCTTTCAGCCACTATCAAGCTCATGAACATAGATAACAGTTGAAATGTAGACTGACTGGTAAATTAATAAGACTATTGCCTTCAGTCTCATCTCTCTCTTCATCATGACTGTTCATCATGACTATAGTATCTGCATCACTGCTTCTGCTGCACCGATCCACAGATGTAAACACAGTTGCTAAATCAAGTTTCAACTCAAAATCACTTTGGAGAGCAGGCACTCCTAGTGTCTGACATGTAGAAAGTCATTCACGCCCATCTGTCAGTCCACCTGCATCTACTATTCTAACTTCTATACTTTGATACCACCCAGACATCTTTATCTCACCTTCAACTGGCTGAAAACGCTGCAATGAGACTTTTCACAGGATTAAAAAGATTCAATGTTAACTCTTCATTGCTGTCTTTTAGAGATTAATTGAAAAATATTACTGCTTGTTAAAGAACTCTTACCCAGAGGTTCTCCAAATGGAGCCATGCAGCCATGGAGTCCAGAGTTCTCATGGACATATTAGACACTTGCCAAGCATTGACATGTCCATATGACCAAGTGTTAACTAACAATAGCTGAAATTTAATGGAAAGTAGGGCAAGTTATCAACTGTGAGAGATCCTACACCAGAGACAGTATGATTAACAGAGCAAAGCCTAATGAAAGAACCAGAGTGAGAGCCCCACTCATAGCCAGCGTTAGATCCAGGGTGAGGGCCTGAGTAAGAGACAGGATGAAGTGTTGTTTGAGAGCCTGGACGAGAACCTGTATGAGAGTCAGAGAGAAAATGTACTGTATTTTAGCACCAGAATGAAAGGCTGTGATGGACCCTTACATAGTACAAGAGGCTGTTTGGAATGAGCGAGTCTTTCACTGTCTGACTCATTTATATCTCAACTACATGCTGTTTTCCTTGACCCACAATGCCATCACCTGCTTCACCTGTCAGAGTTTAGCTTCACTAAGACAGTATAACACATGCTATCCCCTCTCAAGTCTGCACCTCTTCATGCAGGCACGTCATCCTACCAGTAAGGCCCGTTTCACAAGATAAGCGTTGAGCTTTGCCGCTGAGCTTGGCATCCAGCACTTTGCTTGTTAATGAGCAGAGTGTGAGTAGTGCCACTCAATCCAAATACTGACAGGAAACACTCGTTGCTAATGATATGTTGATGTTTACTATGGGTGATCTTTGCACATTCGTGGTCCAAATTGGGTCAAATTGGGTAGCGACATGGACATCGCAACAAAGAAACTCTGGTTCTTCTTCTCATTCGGAGAAGAAAAGCAAAAAAACAGCAAATGTGGGTGCATAAAACCTTATTGAGTCACCGTTCTAAACTGCTCTACACAGGTTATGAGCTTCTCCATCGCTGTGGTGCTTCTGTTTATGAGATGTACAGCTGTGCTCTGATTTGGTGTGTGTTAGAAAGATCAGCGTCAGAAAGGTCAAAGTTGAATTCAATTGAACTTTGAGCGCCACATCAAAATGGAGAATCTGAGCGCCGCATGGTGCCAGGTGGCGTGATGCAATGTTATGAGTCAATGCTCAGCTCCCAATAGACAATAATGGAATGCCGAAGTCAGCACAACATTCAACACGTATCATGTGAAACAGATCTAAGAGTCACTAATGTAGCGACAAGGACATACAACCCCAAAGACAGCCAATTGTGTTTGCAGGGTACCTGACCAAGCTAGAGGCACCTTTACCTACTGTATGTCTCTGTTGTGGTAGCAGAGAACTTTTCCCCAGCATGCCCAAAACAAAGCAGGAAAATTACAATTTCTTTGCAACATCAGCTCAAAACAGCTCAAAACAGACTCATCATAGCTGTTCCTTTGTACACTACAATCATCTACACGTTCTTTTGATTATTGGTGTGAACCTGAAGGGCTTTTTCTATTTGCTACTGACACCTTTTAAAAATGGGAGGTCATTTTGTCCACAAGACAATATTAATAATAAATGCCCTTATGTGGCAAGGGCTTGCTCCAAAGCTGCCACATTAGAACTTCACAAAACAAGTATCCACCAGAGTCTGCTAACCAGCCATCAGTCTCTGATGAAAGGTGAACAGGTCGAATTTATTTTGTGCCACAGTGATAAAGATTAGCCCATGTAGTGGTTATTAATTTCTATCCTCAACCCAATGTCCTTGTTTGTTTGGGAAAGACAAAGACCGCCTGTGTACATGATGTCTCCAGCTTCCCTCACCCCTCTGTTGTGTTCTCCCTATTTCATCCTGCCCGTTTTAATATCACCCACCCCTCTCTCTCCAGGCCTCCATCCAAACATTACCCCTGAGATGCTGTGGTGTTTGTGACACCATCAGCCATGCACAAAGGGTCGTTAGCACAAATGTCATTAAATAAATGAAATCAACCCCCAAAACAGCTGGCTCCTGGGGGGGGGGTTGCGATTGTACTGGGAGATGCAGAGAGAAACTATTGATGCCATAGATGTTGTGACGTGTGTTGATGGGGACGGCTTCGTATCACGAGCTTTAGATTGTTCTTGATCTTCGCCACCGTAATTATGATGTAAGTGGAACAACAGCGTGAGGTGTGTGTGGTAATTAACCCCAGGCAGCTGAGAAATGAGTCTAATGAGCAGAGCGGGACGATGAATCTGTTCAATCAATCCTTTCTCTCTTTCTCTCTCCTCTGGAGCATTTAAATGTATCAGTGACCTTGTAATGGGCAACTGCGACACACATTTGAACCCATTTAGCATTTCACCATCTCTTCATTTATTTTTCTTCCCGGTTTTTGTCATATGAAGGGGACTCAAGGAGTCTCGTTTAACTTGATGTTAAGGGCGTTTCTCTTTTGTTTAATCCTATGTAAAATACATCAATGTGGTCAGTTATTGGTGCTTGTCACTATGTCAACTTAGTAGGACAAACTAATGAAGCCTTGAAAATATTGTTAGATGATTAACATGAAATTGGAATATTAATTAGAAGAACCACATCTCAATGAGATGGGGGTAATAGAGTGAAACACATATGAGGAGCAATGGAGTGAATGTCATTTCATCAATGGTATTATCATCAAAAAAGGTCAGTTTTATTGGCCTGAACAGTGACAATCTTCAGTATAATTACCAAAAAAAATTGTATTCATTAAAATCCAATTTTATACAATTATAAAAACCTGTATAGTAATTGGAAATTACAGAGCACATGACAATGCAATTTTAATTTCTGAGCTTATATTAAGAGTAATATTACTATTATATAGGAAAACATCATTTTGGAACCCTTTAAATTATGATACAACATGGTACCAATTAAAAACATACACAAACAGTGTTAAAATTATTACCTATTTGATATTATAGCAATTTTAGACAATATATGATCAGTTTGTCATATTAGGCACTTTGTACAGACAAAGGACAGCATATTGATGTATCTGTAGAAGATGGCCATTTCTATACATTACAACTAAATTAATGAGAGGGACAGTTAATTGTGTGCAGTCGTGACATTGTAGCACCACAAATAATATGAGATACCTATAAAATTACTATTTTGGTTAGCCTGATTATTAAACTTATAACATTTGTTACTCTGTATCACTAGGTAAACAGGATTGTGTTTTGAGTACTAGTGAATAATATTACTGTTTCAAAGAATACAGTTATTCTGGTCATGTTTGTCCTACATATGAGTCAAGTGTTTCTGTGTGTTGTTTCACTGTTTTACATTTTCCACTGTATCTCTAATGTATATTTAAGCACAGCAATCAGTACTTTGATTACAATTCCACAGAGAGAGGCATGATGGGAATTCAGTCTAAGTCCAGGAGGTTTACTGGGAGGGTTGAGTGTTTCATCTGTATCAGAAGTGTCAAAAGAAGGGATTCAGGGTCAGGTCATAGTCTACAGTAGCTCATATGCACAGCAGAGGTCATGGTCTAAGACAGTGATTCCCAAACTTAAGAATGCCACAGCTCAATTTGAAATCTGAAAAACTCCTGCGGCCCACCGAAACTTTTAGTCACAAGTTTGATTCATTTTGAATTTATGATGATTCGTGTTGAGTTATGATGTTATATTACATGTTATGATGTTTGTTGAGGTTGATTTTTCATTAACAGCTTTCCTTTTTCCACATTTTAGCCATCGCTCCATTTTAACTTTTTCCTGCCCAAAGATGAGGTATTCCAGTAATTATGATTCTCTGCCAATGACAAGATATAAGATATATTCCAGCACAGTCTCTGGGGGG